>PVIR01007973.1:0-58523 GCA_004026965.1 Petromus typicus
AAAAAAAAAAAAAAAAAAAAAAAAAAAAGGAATGCTGGTGAGGCTACTGGAAGAAAGAAATCCTTCTTCACTGTTGGTGGGAACGTAGACTAGTGTAACCACTGTGGAAATTTGTGTGATGATTCCACCAAATTTGACTCTATTATTTTCCTGCTGGGTATATTCAGAAAAGAGTTAAAAGCATCATACCATAGTGACATATGTGTACCCATGTTTATAGTAGCTCAGTTTGTGGTAGCTAAATCTTGGAAACAGCCCAGATGTCCATAATCTGGTAATTGGATAAAGAAGATGTGGATTTTTTAAAAAAATAAAATGCAGTATTCCTCAGATACAAAGAATGATAAATTAGAGAAATTTATAGCTAAATGGATGCACTTCAAAGCCATATTTATAAGTGAAATAATTAGGACACAGATGTGTAAATACCATATCATTTTTCTAGTGTGAGAAACTGAAGGTGTAAATGAGGTTCAAAATGTATGATAAATATTGTGAAGTAGGTATAAAATGTTCAAATGGCAATGTAACTGAGAGGGGGCAAAGAAGAATGAAGAGGGAAAGAAAAAATGTGATGCTACAAAAGAAAATAATGGAAACAAAGCTTAAGTATACAGAGGCTGGGGGTTGTAGGGAGGGTAGCAGAATGGGAAAAATATCAATCAAGATATAACATGTACATCTACAAATTCTGAATGAGGAATGTGATCATAATATACTCCTAAAAATGCACCAAGAAACTCAATGGACAAGTTCTGAGTGGGTGGATGAGGGTTTTCCATCTCTCAAGAGAAGTACAGTGTAAATGTTCCAGGTCCCAAATGCAAAATGCATCTCATTTCTCTGAGTGCCTGCACTTTGCACTTGAGTGTGTCCTAAGTTGCTAATAAACCCTTCTCATGCTTAGGATGCACACTGAAAATTCTTTACTGCAAAGGGATTCAGTGAACCTGCTATAGAAGGATGGCTTAAGTTCTTTATTTCAGCTGTAGGAACCTCTCAGACCCAGCCCAATGACAAAGTGAGTCTATTAAAAAATCCAAGCTATCACCACTCATTCAATATATAACAATTAGGGTAATAAAAGAACTATTAGACAATAAAAGAACTACTGAGAAAAATGAATTTTCAGTTTTATCATGTTCCCAAAATATCTATCTAAGGTGGCCTCCCTGGAGAATTTCTCTAAAAATTTAAAGAATATGCATCAATTCTTTAGTCACCTCTAGTAAATAAAGAACTCTTTCCAATTCAATTTTCCAATTTTATGAAGTAACTACAATATCAACTCTAAATTTAAGGGGGGGGAGTACAAGAAGGGGAAACTATAGATCCATGTCCCTCTTGAAAATGGACATAAAATTTGTTAATGAACTACTGCCAAATAGAATCCTAAAGTATATAAAAAGAATTATACACAATTAACAGTGGAGTTCATTCCATTAGCTCGATATTTAAACACAGGTCAACATAATACCACATTAACGTGCAAAAGAATAATGTGTAGTTATTTTCATTAATACAGGCAAAGTATTGTCTACTATATCTTCACTGTTTTCTCATAAAACCCTTTGAGTACCCCCTTCCCCTTGGTTCATGCTAGTAATACAGAATAGTGATTTTTATTTTTGGAAAACAAATCTGTATACAACAAAATAACGTGTCTTGATCATTTTCAGTCCCTGTATTCCCCTCTCCTTAACCTCAACCACCCCTTTGTGTTTTTGTCTGTAAAAATCTGCCTTTTATTTTTCTAATAATTTTTCATCTCAGAAATGTCCCTTTTCAAACAGCAGGCAGATTGGACCTTTAATTCTGATGACAGTGGTCCCATTAGATTACAGTGGAGCTTAAAAATTCCCATCATTGAGGGGCCGGGGATATAGCTCAGTGGTTCCAGTGCCCATCTTGCAAGCACAAGGGCCCGGGTTCGATCCCCGGTAACCACATAACAGTACTGGGCGTGGAGACTCACCCCAGCAGCAATCAGTACCACATACCACAGTGCCAGGCATCATGGCTCACGCCTGTAATCCCAGCACTCGAGAAGCAGAGGCAGGAGTGAAGCTGAGCTCAGGGCCAGCCTGAACCACAAAGCAAGACCCTGTCTCAAAAAACCTTAAAAAAAAAAAATTCCCATCATTGAATGATATCACAGTGTCATAGCAGTTGTGGAGTACATAATGCATCATGCACATGGTAATGTAACAAGGACTTAGTGGTTGCTTTTACTAAAGACTCTGACTCTTTGAATAGGTTTGCAGATGTCTAGTAGGTAACTAAAAGAAGGATAAAAGCTTAGCACTTCTATTTTCTTATTAATTTTTAGGGTAGTACTAAATCTCTAAAAATGAAAACATTATCTAAATTTTAAAATATTGATTTTGTTAACCTAGAAAAATGTCAACCTAGTTAAGAACATAGAAAATTACATTCCTATGTGGCCAATTAGGATTTTAAGACAGGTTTTATAAAATACACTACAAGGGAAGAGCATGAGGAACTTAATCTGTTTTGTAAGAAAAAGATTGGGTGCAGTCTCACTGTTGGGATAGTTTGTGAGAAGTGGTCTGTTATACAGAAGGTCTGTATAAATAAGCAATGCTTCAAAGATTAACTTGTGTCCAGGATGGGTATTTTTATAGCCTAGCTCAAAACTTCAGCTTTGTGTATGTCTTAAATCTGATTTACAATGGCAATCAAACTCCATTTTAAGTACCTCAAATCAGTGACATTCCATTTTGATGTTTTCCCATGACAAATGTGACAGGCTAGAATGATGAGCTAAAAATAATAAGAAAGAGCACTGTAATGTTAGGAATAATTTCCACTGGCTAATGAAATGAGTTACCACACAAAGATAGTACCTTAAAACAAGGAACATTTATAATCTTACTGTTTTGGAAATCATAAGTTAGAAAAAAATTTTTCAATTAGTCAAAATGAGAGTATCCATTTCCTATAAGATGGCTGGGTGATGAGCAGCAGAAAATCAGCCTATCTGAGATTTGGAGTCCAGATGCTGGAATATAGTAACATGAAACAAAGAAGGACAAGAGAGGGCCCCTGGGGCCCAGCAAGTATCTAAAGCAGAACTCAGAGCCCGAGGGAAGAGCAAAGAGAAGGACCTCTGTGAAGAAGAAGAAGGTGCCAAAGGTACTTTCTACTTGAGCCCTGGCTCTCAGCATAGAAGGGGCAGCTTAAATCTGTTGAGACAATGACTACTGGTAACCCAGAGGCCTGCACAGAGAAATACATGAGTGGAATAGAGGAATAGAAACTCCAGACTGCAGTGGCCAGTGAGTGATCCAATACCAGTCCAGTTTAGGTTTTCCTAGAAGCAAGTGAATGGTTAAATACTACTTTGGAAAAGAGACTAAGTGAATTCAGAACTCATAGAAGCTGTAGGTTAGCTTCATCTAGAGACTTTCAGTGTCAGAGAGAGGAGCAGCAGTGACAGACATTTAAGTGCAGGGAGTTAAGGTAGTAAGAAATACCCATAGTGTAATATAAGTCAATATATATCATTCATGTCCCAGACTCAGAGTCCATGAAACAAATTGAAATAGGTATTGAACAAGCTTAAAAATTCTACCAAATACATACACAGTGGAATGAACCAATGTCAGGACAGAATGTTAGATCTAGAAGACAGGTTTTCAGTTAGCAATCATGAAAAAAAAGATTTAAATAAAATGGCAAAGAATCATAGAAAATTCAGAAGTTTCTACATGATGCAAAGAATAAAAAATCTTGATCGAAGTCGAGGAGAAGTCAGGAGATAATTCAAATGACAAAAACAATACAAAATAAAACCAAATAACAATAACAAAATCTTGTTCAAATAAGTAATGGAAATAAATTTCCAAAGCATGAGAAAGGAATTTTACATATAGATAACTGAATCATTTAAAACTCCAATTAGCCATGACCAAAAAAAAAAAAAAAAAAAAAAGAAAAAAAATCACACCAAGGCATGTACTAGTCAAGATTACAGAAAATCAACACAAGGACAGACTATTAAAAGGTGTTAGAACAAAGCCAATATGATGGAAAACTCATCAGAATCACAGCAGACTTCTCAATATAAAATTTTAAGTCAAGAAGAGCATGGAGTCAAGTATTTTACTTCCTAAAAGAAAACAACCTTCATCTTAGATTGATGTATTCTGTAAAGATATCTTTCAAAATTTATGGAGAAATATGAAACTTCCTTGACGAAGAATACTTGAAGAGATTCATGACCCTCAAACAAGCATCCCAAAACTTTCTGAAGATATTATAGAGAAAGAACAAAAATATATCTCCACAAATTCCAATGGAATGAATTAATCCAACCAGCAAGGCAAGCAGTTAAACAGGGCAGGGGAGAGGGGTAAGAAAACCAATAACAGGAAAATGACATGCCAAAGATATATACATATATATCATTTATAACCATTAATGTAAATATCTCAATTCGCCAAAAAAGCAGACAGACAGAATGCAACAAAAAGAAGATCCATTGAAATGTTGCATATAAGAAACACATTTAACTGAAAAAGAAATTCATTGATAGAAAAATCAAAGGATGGAAAATGCTGCAAGAACATAGAAAAAAGAAGACATAGCTAATCTATTTGCAGATAAAGTAGATTTGAAGCCAAGACTGATCAAGAAAAACAAAGAAAGTAACTACATACTTGTTAAGGGAACAACCCAGGAGGAATAAATGACAATTACAACTATATATGCTCCAAATACAAGCATACCCAACTATACAAACAAATATTAACAGACAGGAAAAATCAAATATGAACCAATACAAGAGTAACGAAAGATGTCAGTGCTCCACTGTCACAAATACATCAACTAAACAAAAAATATCAATAAATATAAGAACTAAACCAAACAGTTAAGCAAATGGACTTAGTACACATCTACAGAGTGTTTATCCCCATGATAACAGAATACATGTCCTTCTCAGCAGCACATGGGTTGTTCTCCAAAATAGTTGACATACTAGCTCAGAGAACACGCTTAGGTAAATGCATAAAAATTGAAATTGTCCCATAGAGATTATCAGACTACAGTTTAATGAGATTATAAATCAATGGCAAAAAAACAATACAAAAATGCATAAACACACTGATTAAATAACATCATAATGAACAACCAATGGGTCACAAATGGAATGAAAGAAATTAGACGGTTTGTGTAGTTAAATAATAATGCCAATACAGCATTCCAGAATTATGGAGTTCAAGGAAAGCAGTCCTATAAAGAAAAATTATGCCAGTGAATTCCCATATCAGAAAAACAATGTGAGCTCAAATTAAAAAAAAAATCTGACATTTCAAGTATATACAAAAAGAAGGATAAGTCAAACTCAATGTTTGTATGAGGAAAGAAATTGTATAGATGAGAGACTAAGAAAACAATGTAAAGAATCAATGCATCAAACAATTAGTTCTCTGAAAGATGAATGAGAAAGGGTGACATTACAACAGATCCTGCAGGAATGCAGGTTCTGCCTAGAGAACAAGTATTCTAATAGGATGAGACATACAGAAGAAATGGGCAGATTTCTAACTACATGTGAATTACCAAAGCTGATACCAAATAACATGATATTAGAAAATGAAACTGTAGATGTATTTAAAAAGCGACATTACCAAAATTGTTACAGGTTCAATGCAGTCCCAATCAAAATAATCAGCATGCCTCACAAAACATGAGAAATCATTCCCAAAATTCATTTGGAGTTCCAAGAGACCTAGTATAGCAAAAACAGTTCTGAGAAACAAGGCAAGGCACAATATAACACAACCCCTGAGTTGAAATTATACTAGAGAGCTACTATGATAAAAATAGTATAGTAAGCACAAACAAAACAAAACAAACAACAACAACAACAACAACAAAAACAGACCTGAGGATAAAGGAAATAGATTAGAATATGCAGAAAGAATTGCAAACACACTCAGTCAATTTATCTTTTACAAAGAGGCCAAACACCTTCACTAGTATAAAGGTAGCCTCTTTCATAAATGGTGTTATAAAAACTAGCTTTTCTAAAAGCCAAAGATTAAAGCTATATCCATGTATATTTACATGCACTAAAGTAAAACCAAATGGACCAAAAATCTAAATACTAAAACATAAATCCTAAACTTTCTGGAAGAGAAAATAGGTAGAATGCTTGAGGACACAGGAACAGGCAATTTCTGCATCAACAAAACTCACACTGCACAAGAAATATTACAAACAAATGACAATTGGGACTTTATCTTATTAAAAAGCTTTTGCATAGCAAAAAAAAAAATCAACAAAGTGAGGAAACAACTAACAGAATGAGAAAAAAATTTTTAGACAGTAGTGACTGAAAGGATTAATATCTAGACCATATAAAAAATAGAAAAAAACATCAGTCTTCTCCAAAAGTAAAGACTCAGTCTAAAACTGGGCATCTGAGATGAAACACACTTCTCAGATAAAGAAGTAAAAAGGCAAATAAATACATGAAAAAATGTTCAACATCACTACTCATTTGAGAGATACAAATTAAAACAATGCGCATATTTAATTTAGCTTTGAAAAGAATGGCTATTAAGAAATTAACCAATAACAATACTGGTGAGGCTTTTGAGAAAAAGGGGCCCTTCTTCACTGTTGGAGGAGTGCAGACTGTGCAAGTATTGTGGATGTCAGTGTAGAGACTCTGCAAGAAGCTAGGATTAGTATTCTCATTTGACCCAGCTATTTCCCTGATCTGTATGGTCTCAGAAGAATTAAAAGTAGCATACCATAATGATATATGCACACCTATATTTATAGTGGGACAGTTTGTAATAGCTAAATCTTGGAAACAACCCAAATGGCCATGAACTGATGAATGGCTAATGGAAGATGTAGTATTTTTTATATAATGGAGTATTGTTTAGTCATAATGAAGGAAAAACTTGAGACATTTCTAAGTAAACAGATACAGCTTGAAGCTGTTCTCTTAAGTGAAGCAAATTGTATACACATATGTAAATATTACATTGTCTCTCTGGTGTGAGAAATCGAAAGTTTAAATAAGGATCAAAATGTATAATACATAAGACATATAGTGAAATAAGAATTTGTTTAGAATTATACCAAGTGTAAGATACTTTGTTAATAATTGAAATATTTCATTCAAATAAAAGGTGTAGTACTATTAGGAAATGGCTTGAGAGATACATTAACAAATTAAAAAATATTTTTTTAAGATCACGATACACAGTGTACCAGTGTAATATCTATTTTTATTACAAAAATTTTTTTCATAGAACGGCTTTCGTATTTTCATAATTTATTAATATCTACTTTAGGACCAGAGATTTAGCTCGGTGGTTTCAGTGCCTACCTTGAAAGCACAAAGTCCAGAGTTCGATCTCCAGTAACCATATAAAACAATGCCAGGCATAGTGACTCATGCCCAACAGCCATCAGTACCACATACCATAATGTCAGGCATGGTGGCCCACACCTGTAATCCCAGCACTTAGAAGGCCAAGGCGGGAAGACTTAGATGATTTTGAGGCTTGCCTGGGCTACATAGTGAGCTCAGGGCCAGCCTGAACTACAAAGTGAGACCCTGTCTCAAAAAAACAAAAAACCTACGTTACTACATTTATATAAGATTAAAAACTTCAACTGGAAGAATATATCAAGAAATAAGATTCAACAAGATGCATATATAAGAAACACATTTAAATCAAAAGTTCAAAAATAGAAGGGGAAATAAGATATTTCCATGACAAAAAAACACCTGAAAAACTTCACAAACACAAAACTTGTACTCTAAAACATTCTAAAGAAGGAGAAAAATAAGGAAAGTTGCAAATCCATGAGACTCAACAGAGTCAACCCAGCGACATATGTGCACCCATGTTTACAGCAGCTCAGTTTGTGATTGCTAAATCTTGGAAACAACCAAAATGTCCATCAACTGGAGACTGGATAAAGAAGATGTGGTTCTTTTATAAAATGGAGTATTATTCTGCCATTAAAAATGATAAGATTGAGTCATTCATACTCAAATGAATGTATCTTCAGGACATACTGATAAATGAAATAAATAGGTCACAGATGTGTAAATATTGTATCTTTTCTCTGGTATGAGAAAATGAATATGTAAATGAGTTCTAGTATATATAGTAGATAGTATGAAATAGAAAATATTTAAAAGGAAATAGGGTGTAGGGGTAAATAATGAGGGAAAAACAAATATGATTGTAATAAAAAAGTAAGCAAAGCTTATGTATATGGGGTGGGGGTGTTTCAGGGTGGGTGAAAGAATAAAAAAATAAGAATCAAGTTGTATCATATTCTTGTACAAACTCTCAATGTTGAATGTGATGATGATGTGTGTTCATAATGTACCAATAAAGATTTGAATTTTAAAAAAGTTCATTGACTAAAAGTCAAAAGTTAGAAAAGAATAATCCATGTGAGGGGAACCTGCAGAAAAGCAAAGATAGTTACTGTGTTTGCAAACAACGTGAACTTAAAACCAGCACTGATTTTTTTTGGGAGGATGTGTTTTTTTCTCTTGTCCACTCTGTGTTATCTCTTGTTAGAACACACAGATTTTCTTTCTTCATAATGCCTCCAAAGTATTCTATCATCTAAATTTCTTACCTAACCCTTACTTAAGGACATTTCAGTCTACAATTTTTACCCATTACAAATCATAATAATAACATCTCATTGTATAGTTAAATATTTAAGACCCAATCCTAGACATACAATTGCTGAGTCAAAATCTGCATGCATTTTTTAAAACTAGTCCATGCTTTACAAACTGTGTATTTCTTCTAGGGCTAGGGATTTAGCTCAGTGGTTCTGGCACCTGGCTCCCCAGACGGATTAAAACAGACAAAGTCACTGCATACTTGTATAAATAGCATTCCTGCACACAATTAACAAAGTTGCTTAGAAAGAAATCAGGAAAACATTTTTCAAAAGAAAATTAAAAAAAGAAATACTTAGGAATAAATTTGAAAATAAAGGATCTTTGCAGTGAAAATTATAGTAGTCTGAAAGAAGACCAAAAAAGAATATCAGAAAATACACAAATATTACTTGTTGTTGGATAAACAGAACTAACAGTGAAAATGGCCATAACTCTAAAATTGTTACTCAGATGTAGTATAATCCCAAACAAAATACATATCTCACAGTACTACATAAAATATACCTAAAATTCATTTGGTATCAGAAGAGACCTAAAAAAATGGTCATACTTCCAAAATTCTTACTCAGATATAATGTAATCTCAGTCAAAGTATGTACCTCACAGTACTAGAGAAAACATTATTAAAATTCATTTGAAATCAGAAGAGACCTAGAATAGAAAAAAACAATTTTAAGCAACAAAGGCAAGGCAGGAAGGATTATATTCCCTGACTTGGAGTTACACTGCAGAACTACTGTGATTAAAAACAGGATGTACCGGCAGAAAGAACAGAACTCAAGGTCAATGGAACCAATCACAAGATGCAGAAACAACCCCAAACACATTCAGCCACATTATCATTGACAAAGGAGCCATACATGGTCATTGGAAGATAGACGGCCTCTTTAATAAATGGTACTGTGAAAACTTGCTTTCCATATGCCTAAGACTAAAACTAGACCTATGTCTTTCACCATGTACTAAACTAAAATCAGAATGATTATTTTGAAGGAATCAGACAACAACAAATACTGGTGGGGTTATGGGGAAAAGGAGCCCTTCTCCACTACTAGTGGGAGTGTAGACTTATACAACCACTGTGAAAATCAGTGTGGAGATTCATAAAAAAATAAGATTAAGGATCTCATTTGATACAGCTCACCATTTGATGCCATAGACTATGAAAAGTTTAGACAATATCCTTACAGACAGCAGCCTAGAATGGAGTATCAAGTGAAAGTGGGGTGAGTAGTCCACTCAAGCGACTATAACTTCTAAACAACAGAAATTTATTTATTATACTTCTGAAGTTTGAGATGTTCAATATCAGGGAGCCAATAGATATAATGTCTGGTGATGGCCACTTCCTGATTGATAGGCCATTTTATCTGTGACCTTTTGTGATGCCAGGGGCAAAAAAACCCTCCCAGGTTTCTTTTATAAAAGTAGTTACACTGGGGGCTATATGGTGAGTCCTCGAGAGAAATGTCCCAGGCACCACTGAATGTGGCTTGAGCCTGCAGCTTTCCTGCCACCAGGACTGCACCAGAAGCCCACAGAAAGACTGAGCAAATAGGGTGCTGTGGGGTCACACAGTAGGTCCTTGCAGGAAGATTCCTGGGCACCACTGAATGTTGCTCAAGCTTGTAACTTTCCTGCCACCTGGACTGTGCCAGAAGTCCATGGACACAGACTGAGCAAGTAAGGTGTGGTAGGGTCTCACAGTGGGTCCTGCCAGGAAGGGCCCCAGGAGCCATTATGCAGCACTCAGGCCCACAGCTTTTTTGCTGCCAGGATGAGACCAAAAGACCTTGGAATACCTATTTTATTGTGGGCCAAACTGGACACAACTGTGGCATGGGTATGAGCCTCCAGAGACACTACCTACTTGTCTGTGAACAGAGAATAAGTGTAGCAGTGGTACTGGAACTTAGACAGAGGCCTTCAGTGAGTTCCTCTGTCTAATCCAACTTGTCAATAAAACACTCATTGGAAGAGGGAGGGAATTCTGTTGACCACAGCTGTTGAACTGAGATTACTTAAGGACCATTACAGAACCAAGGAAGACAACCCAGGAAGTAGCCATCTCTTACGGGTTTCAAATATCGGGAAGAAAGAGACTTGCAACAAACATTTCTCAGACACCAGGCAAGGAGTTAAACCAATATCATCAGCAATGACAAAGTAATAGAAATGAAAAAAAAGTTCAAAAATTCAGATACAAAGATCATCACCACAGGAAAATCCAGGGAAAAGGGAAATGAAGCACACTGAAGATTAATCACCAGGACTCTCTGACATGGTAACGAAGGAAGACCTAGTAAAATGCAAATCAGAAATAGTCTCTGAGATAAAACAGAGATACTGTCCATAGTGAAAGATATGATTAATAATGCTAAAGAGTTTAGGGACATGATAGAATCTCGGAAACACAAGCAATGAAACCTGTTAAACAGCTTCAAACAGAGTTCCAGGTGATTAAAAATTCCAATGAAAGTTTGCAAACCAGGATGAATGAATGTGAGGACTGAATTTCAGACCTGGAAGACAGAATTGCAGCCAATGAACAGAAAAGGAATATTTTATGGAAAATGGCAAGGGGCCATGAAAAATCAATCTAAAAGATCCTACACGATTCAAAGAATAACATAATACTGATTGGAGTCACTAAGGAAGCAAGAGACAGTGTAAAAGACATAAAACTGTTCATAGATATAATGGCAGAAAACTTCACAGGAAAAGGAAAAGAACTGAACATAACAGATAAGTAAGGCATATAGGCCTCCAAATGGCTGTGATATAAAAAAAAATTCTACACTAAAGTATATAATTATCAAGGTTCCAGATATGCAAAAATGAACAAAATACTGAAAGCAGTTATAGAAAAGAAAAAAAAAAACATACAAAAAGGGAAACCCATCAGAATCACAGCAGACTTTTCAACACAAACACTATAAGGACAGCCTGGATCGAAGTGTTTCAAGCCTTGGAGGAAAACAACCTCTTACCTGTACTAATGTATCCTGCAAAACTATCTTCCAAAGTTGATAAGGAAATAATATTCTTTCATGACAAAGAATCCCTGAAAAACTTCATAAATACATAACCAGTACTCCAAAAAATTCTAAAGAGGGTCGGGGATTTAGCTCAGTGGTTCTGGAGCCTGACTTGCAAGTGCAAGGTCTCAGGTTCCATCCTTGGTAACCACATACAACAATGCTGAGTGTGGAGACTCACGCCCACCAGCAAGCAGTACCACGTACAGAGTGCTGAGTGCGGTGGCTCACACCATAATTCCACCACTTGGGAGGCAGAGGCAGGAGGACTGCTGTGAGTTCAAGGCTGAGCTCAGGGCCAGCCTGAACTACAAAAAAAAGAGACACTGTCTCAACGAAAATATTAAAAATTCTAAAGAATATCTTGGAAAAAATAATGAAAGTTAAAAACTCATGAAACCCAAGAGAGTAAACGAATTGGGCAGGACAAGAAATTGAGTGGAAAATGGTTGAAACAAAAAATAAAAGAGCCATGAATAGGAAAATATCATGAAAGGTCTTAATCAATCCATATCAGTCATAACTATTACAGTCAATAGCCTTGATGCATCAATTAAAAGACACAGACTGACAGAATGGATTAAGAAGCGAGGTCCTACAATTTGTTGCATTACAAGAAACACACCTAATTCAGAAAGAAAGCCAGACTGAAAGAAGGACGGAAAACAATTCTCCATGTGATAGGAAACTGCAAAAAAGTAGGAGTGGCTATCCTATTTGCACACAAAATAAACTTCAAACCAAAGCTGATTAAGAGAGATAAAGAAGGACACTACATTCTTCAAGAGAAAGAGACAACACTCATAATATTTATGTATGAAATTCTAATGCACTCAACTATATCACACAAATATTAATGGATATGAAAAGCCAGGTAAGTATTAATACAATAGTAGTAGGGGACTTCGATGCCCTGCTGTCACAAGTAGATAGATCAACTTGACAAAAAATCAATAATGAAATACTTGAGCTAAACCAAACTTTTGAACAAATGAACTTAATAGATGCCTACAGAGTTTTTCACCCCACAAATTCAGAATAAACATTCTTCTCAGCTGCTCATGGGTCATTTTCCAAAATGGACCACATGTTAGTCCATAGAACATGTATAAGAAATGCAAAGGAAATAAAGTTATCCCCTGGATACTGTCAGATCATAATGCCTTGAAATAGGAGCTGAATAGTAAACTACTACTTGGTGTCAATGTAACTACAACTAATGTCATGTAAAAGCTATCAAAACAGAATTTTCTCATCCTACTCATAATGATAGATTATATTTTCTGTCCTATTATAATCAATACTTGCTTTTGTTTCCAAAATCAACTCCATTTACACACTGAGTGTCGTTCTTCTTGATTTTGTATCGTGAAGTCTTCCTCTCTACTGGATAATTCTTGCCAGTATGTAAACATTCTATGCTCTTTCATTTATTTTAAAATAACTTCAGCTTCCATTCAATTCTTTGCTCACTTCACAGAAGGTTGCTTCAAAGAATTATCTATTTTCCCATTTCCATTATCTTTTTTGTCAATGTCTTGAACCTACTCCAATTAATCTTTTAATTTCAAGTATCTATAGAAATGTCTCTGAGTTTCCCAATAACTCCATAGTAACAAATCCTATAGTTAATTCTCAGTATTCATTTCACTTGATGTCTCAGTAACATCTGTGTAATTATCACTTTTTTGTTCTTGAAACAGTTGCTTCACTTGGGTTTCATAATAGTTATTCTCCTCCTGTATTAGTAGCCTCAGTCCTTGCTCCACAGTGGTAACTATTGAAAATAACTTGCTTTCTGCAGAAAGACAGACAGACTTGTGGTTCTTGGTAAACTAAATTTCTATCTCACAACCAAGTAGTTTTTTTTGGTTATTTTTTTCTTTTAGATTTTTCTCTTTCCTAGTTCCAAATATTGCAGTGTGTCAAGAATAGTCCTTGGAAATCTTCTCTAGATATCCTCATTTCCTAAATAGTTTCCTAAGTCTCATGGTTATACATACAAGTCATAATCTAATGACTCCTAAATTTTATCACTATCCCTGAAATACAAATTTGAAAATCTAATTGTATACTAGCCACCATCATTTAAATTACCTAAAATTTAACATATCTACAGCATAATGTTTAATTTTAAATCCCAGCCCCTTCAAATATAGTCACCTTCTAGGATCTCCCTCCTCAACTGATGGTGCTAATACTTACTACACTGATGAGTCTAACATATCTGGGACTATTCCTTACTGTCTTCCCATATCCCAGATGAAATCCACCAGCAGAAAATATTCCTAATTTTACCTTTAAAATATATTATTTATTATATATGAAGAAAATGCTATAACCCACTTCCCTGACTCTCTCTTCTGAAAATAATTGAACATAGAAGAAAAAGAGACTCGAAATGTGAGAAAAAGGCTAGAGAATTCATGCTTTGAGGGGAAACAATTATATGATAAACTACAGTGTTCTTTGTATCTCTAAAAAATCCCAAAATTGGCATCAGAGGCCTGAACTCCTTAACCAGCAAAAGGCATATAGTATATCCCTGTAAGGTCATGGTTCCAAGCTCAAGTCCTCAGTTGTTTGGTGGTTGGTCGGTCAGTTTTTGGTGGGAGGTTTGCAAGTAGCCAATCCTAGAGCGTTATTCAGTTTCTCTTGCTGCTAACTGGCTGCTGCCCTGTTACCCATCTCTCACAGAGGCACATATATTCCCCCATTGTAACAGGTTGCTGTGCCACTATCTTCAGAGTTCTTGGTTTTGTTTTCTTAAAGCCTCAAACTCTTTAAGATGCCACCAAAATACCTTGCACTTTTAATGCTTAATTAATATAGTACTTTATTAAATTAAGTTACATAGTTGTGATATAGCATATTTAAGATTTATACCATAAACATAGGAATTTGTAGGCGTTTTTTCTGACCATAACTGGAATTTAAAGTTTTTCACAATTGTTAGGTACTCTAGGAACATAATCCCCCCAGATTTCAGAAGTCCATTATAATCAGGAACTAGAAAACAAGAGTTGGAGCTTTAGCTCAGTGAAATCGTGCTTGCCTGGCAAACACAAGGTTCTGATCTGGATCCCTGGTGCCAGGAAAAAAAAGAACATGAAAAAAATTTGTTTTCTTTGGTCTAGATAATTGGAAAAGAGAAGCCCAGCAGACCTATTTGGGGAGCCTCAGTCCTCACTTTAGAACGGCAACACCTGAATATAATCTGCTCTGCACAAATTTCAGGCACAACGCCTTGTCAAAGCCAACTTCTACTCCACAACTGTACTGATCTGGCCACAGAAGGAATTTCAAAATCCTGCTGTGCTATCCTAACATCTGGTCCACAACTACTACATTGGCAGCCCACAGGGGCAGCAGTAAAGCCCCAGCAGACCAACCCAACCCCAGTTCAGTATCTGTGGTGTTTTTAAGTTGCCTGGCCAATTTACAGTGGCAACAGCGAAGTGCTGGAGCCATTCATTCTCCAACCTATATGTAGGACACCACCATGTCCTGGTACTATATCTAGTGGCAAAGGAAGACTCATTTCCACTGGTGTGTGCTCAAGTTCCTATAGGATAATGTGGCCTAATGATACTAGTGATAATGAAAGATAAAGATAAAAAAAGCGCTGTCCAGCAATTGGCACCAACAGGAAATGAGCAAGAACTGCAACAGTGTCTAAAAAACAAAACAGAACAGACAAATACTGAAACGCTTCTGAAAATTAAACTACCATTGGACTTGAAACTTAAAACAGTAGGCCACGACCTGTATTCTAAACCTAAAACAGATGACAACTTGATTTAAGTAGGATCAAAAGTTCTAAAAGAGTAAAAATTGTCCAAGATGCAATGGAAAACTCATTCCTCATACCAAGAACCAGAATAATTACAAATTAAATGATAAAAGAACAACAATATAAGCATAAATTCAAGAATTTTACAGTCACTCTCATAAAAATGCTTCAACAAGTACCTAAACTTCTGAAGCAAATGCGGAAATACAAAATGTCAGTAAATAAATGTGTTAAGTTTTTAAGAAGAATCAAATGAAAATTATAAAAGTGAAAAAAGAGCTATTTTGCTAAATTATTAGATGAATTCAGTAGTACAGTAGGTATGTTAAAGGACAAAAATCAGCGAAACTGAAAACAGATCAGTAGAATTTACTGAATTTTTAACAAAAAAGTAATGGCAGTACTAAAATAAACCAGACCCGAAGGAATCTATGGAGTTATAAGAAGGAATCTAGCATTTGTATGTGTTACTGGAATTCTGGGAGATAAGAAAAATGTGTTTCAACAACAAAAAGAAACAAAGGAAACAAAGAAAATAAATAAAAAAATGGAAACGGATGATATCAAAATTGAAAACCTGGGTCCGGGGATTTGGCTCAGTGATTCCGGCACCTGTGTTGCAAGCACAAGGGCCCGGGTTCCATCCCTGGTTAACCACATACCACACTGAGCGTGGAGACTCACGCCCAGCAGCAACCAGTACCACATACCACAGTGCTGGGCGTGGTGGCTCATGCCTGTCATCCCAGCACTTGGGAGGAAGAGGCAGGAGGATTTCTGTGATGTGAGTTAGAGGCTGAGCCCAGGGCCAGCCTGAGCTACAAAGTGAGACCTTGTCTCAAAAAACTAAAAAAAAAAAAAAAAAAAAAAAAAAAAAAAAACCAAAAAAAAAAAAATTTGAAAACCTGCTATCTTCCTTTCTCCAAATGGAGATATGAATTAAAAAATGAATAGATAGACTAGTTCTCTTCTAAAGAAATCTGGAAACCAATTAATAGGCTCCTGCATCCCAGGCAAGCATGCAACCAGCCACATTGAAGCCAGAAGGAAACTTGTGTTACTTACTTGCCATGGTCTCTGCCAAACTCAGCATAATGCAATCAAGAGAAAACTTCCAATTCCTGGCTTCTCCCTGGGGAAGAAAAAAGAAGACTGAAATACATGTCCAACATGTAGATTTTTGGGGGGAAGGAGAGTGTTACAGAGCTGAGATATATCTTGCTTGAAGCTAAGTACTAGTGAACAAGGATCCTAGGTTGGGGACTACTGAGAATAAAGGCAAAAGTTTGTACAAGAACACATTCACTCACCTAGTGCATCCTTCCAGCACAGAATGGACCAAGATTCTCCTTGGAGAGGGAAAGAGTTGGAGTAGGAGCTCAAAATGCTATCTATTCCAGAAGATGCTGAAAAGACTGGTTTGTGTCTCACATGCTCCAGAGGGTGACAAGATCCAGACTCCTCTGAATGCCTGTGAGCCTCTGGGAATAAAAGGTCTGAGTGATTTGTTTCTGCTCCTCAGGAACTTCCTAGAGAGTTTAATATGGCTTAGTGCCCTTTCCTTGGGGCGGGTGCATAAAGTGTAAACTGAGTATCCAGTATTCATACTTTAAGGGCGGTGCCCACAAGACTGGTTTTTGTTTGCACAGATTCAAAGCACTGATGAAACCCAGCATACTTTAGAAGCTTGAAGGGACATTAAGAACTAAAAGGAAATGGGCAGCTTCTAGTGGTTCTAAAGAATATGAAGTACCACAAATAGACTTCAGGGGATAAGAGAGAATGACTTTAAAAAAGAGCTAGCAAATCTTTCTAATCTGAAATTAACACAAATAATCCTGGAGAAGAATCTCCAGGAAAGGTATGAAAGACTCCCAGAATCTCTAATCAGATTGATTAGTGAAAATCTTTCTCTGAAGAAGCCAATCAGAAGATTTGGACAATGGCCATTTTCTTAAACACAAAGGTACAAAATACAAGAAGGAATAAGGAATCTTGGCCCAAAACAAAGAAAAAGAATAAATATCCACAGACTGATACAAAAGAAAAGAAAGCACACAAATTATTTGACACAGAATTCAAAGTAACCATTACAGAGATACACAAGAACCTCAGAAAAATGGAGCATGAAGAAAATAAGAATATCAACAAAGCAATAAAATGTTTTAAAAACATGATATTTTTAAAACATAAAATTCCAACCTTTCTAATATAATAAACACTTAAACTGAAAAAAAAAAAAAGGAAGGTTTCAACAGCTGACTTGAAACTGAAAAATGCACTAGAAAACTTGGAAGCAGGTTATTTGGAATGTAGTTCAGAGGCACAGTAAGTATGAAAAAGAATGAAGAAAATCTAAGGAATTTATAGGAGGCCATCAAGTAGATAATTATGGCAGTAAAAGAAGAGAAGAGAGAAAGAAGAAAGATTATTTGAAGAAATAGTGGACCAAAGATCCAAAATATAGGGAAAGAAATGTATCTTCATATCTATGAATCCCAATAGAACCTAACTAGGATGAATCCACAGACTTAGCATTGCCATACATTATAAACACACTGTCAAATGTAAAACACAAAGACTTTCAAAAAGAGGAGAAAAGTGCTTCATCAGATAAAAGAAGCCCAATACAATCGTCATCATAAACCTTTCAGGCCAGAAGGAAATGAAAAGCTAAACTTAAAGTGCTGAAAGAAAAACATTATTAATAAAGAATATTATTATTTAGAAAAAATTGTCTTCAAAAGGAAGAAATACTTTCCCAACAGCAAAAACAGAGGGAGTTCATAACTCAGGAACTTCCTAGAGGGTTTAATATGGCTCAGTGGACTCTCCTTTGGGTGAGTGGTGAAAGTGTGCAGAGAGTGTCCACTGTTCATTATTTGAAGAAACAGTGGACCAAAGGCCCAAAATATAGGAAAAGAAATGCATCTTAGTTCTAGAGCTGCCTTATAAAAAATGGTAAAACAATCTTTAAATTGAAAAATAGAGACTTCTGAAAGCAATTTGAAAGCATGTGAAAGTATAAAGCTCAGGAGTATAATAAACTTGTAGACAAAACAGAATACTAGAATATTGAAAAGATACACATATATCATTTTATTCTGGCATAGAAAGTAATAGTTAAAAGACTAACTATAACATACTATTGGGAATATAAAATATGCAATTCATGACATCAGTTACAAAGTGTGAGCTAAATTATATGTGTAGAGTTTTTGTATACATCTAAAAGTAAGTTGATGTGATCTCAAATAGACTGTTATAATAACAAGATGCTTTATGTAAGTCCTTTGGTACCCACAAAAGAAATCAAAAGAAGATAACACAAAAGTAACTGAGAAAGGAATCAAAACATGTTTCAACAGAAAGAAGTCAGTGAAATACAAAGGAAGACAGCAAGAGAAGAAAAGAAGCAAAAAGGCTAAAAAGTAGAAAACAATAATGAACAATAGTAAGTCCTACTCTATCAATAATTTGAACATAAATAGATTAAATTCTGTAATCAAAAGCCAGAGATTGATTGAATGGATAAACAACAATAACAATAAAACCTAACAATATGCTATCTACAAGAGACTCACCAAATGGTAACCAAAAGGGTCCAGTGGTCATAATTATAGTAGATGAAATAAGATTTCAAATAAAAAATTGTCAGAAGAGAAAAACAATATATATAATGATAAAAGGGTAAGCTCAAAAGAAAGAATTATAAATATACATGCACCTAAAATAGTAGAATAGCGTCTACAAATATAGGAAACAACAATGAACATTATTGAAGGGAGAAATACACAGTAACATAATAACCATAAATAATTTAAAAACTTCAAAAAAGTAGATACAAGATCAAAGAGCAAACAAAGCACAATTCTATAGACAAACTGGACATAAGATATCTATCTATCTATCTATCTTTCTATAGATAGATAGATAATATATAATTCTCCTCAAATACACACAGAAACAGAGCACAGGAAAAATATCATAGATGAATTTGACCTAACGTACATGTACAAATTCTTCCACCTAACAGTAGCGTGTACATTCTTCTCTAATATACCTAAAACAATATCTAAGATTAATTACAGAGTCACAAAATAAGTCTTGACAAATTTAAGAGAAAGCTCAAGAAGACTGAAATTATATCAAGTAACTTTTCCAATCACGATGAGGTGAAATTAGAAATCAATAGCTAGAAGGAGAGAGGAGATAGAGGAGGGAAATGGGATGGAAGGGAAAAAAAGACAATGAAAACGGAACTTTGCAAATGGGAAGGGCTCCACGAGTTGAAGAGAAGAGGAAAGAGGAGGAGTGGGGAATGGTGAAATAAAAAGAATTAGGATGCACTGTGTGCAAGTACCAACTCTCCACACGAACTGTAAAAAAAGAAAGATCTCAACAACCTAAATTCATACCTTAAGGATCTCTAAAATATAGCTAAGAAAGAGCTAGTAGAAAGAAGGAAATAAAGATAAAAGCAGAAATAAATGAAATGGAGTGTAGAAAAATAGTAGAAAAAGTCAACAAAATTGAGCTTGTTTTCTAAAAAATAAAATTGTCAAAAACTTTAGCTAGACTAAGAATAAAACAGATTATTCAGAACATCTGAATACAAAGACATTATAATCAATGCTATAGAAGTGATAAAATTATGAAATTAATGTGGATAATTTCAGACCAAAAAATTGGATAACTTAGAAGACATGAATAAATTCCTAGAAATCTTGGATGTACCAAGACTGAATAAGGAAAAAATAGAAAATCTGAACATAGTTATGATTAATAAGGAGACTGGATTAATACTAAAAAGCTTCCCAACAAGGAAAAGCATATGACCAGATGGCTTCACTGATTAATCCTACAAAAATGTAATGAATTAGTTCAAACCATTCTGAAGCTTTCAAAAGGGAAAGGTACATGTCCCATCTCACTTTGTGAGGTGAGCACTACTCTAGTAGAATTATTTGTGATCACACATAAAGTGATTTTGTATACAGAAAAGACTACAAAAATCATGTTTGAACTAATAAACAAATTCAGTAAAGTTTCAGAATACAGAATCAATATACACAAAAGTCATGTTTCCATACACTAACACTGAACACTTTGAAACGTATTATAAACATATTTTCAAATCATCAAAAGAATAAAATAGGAATAAACAAAGTGCGAAAAGACACTGAAAATTGAAAAACACTGATCAAAGGAATTAAAGAGCAAAAACATTGAAAGATGCTGTACTGACATTCCATAAACTCAATGCAATTTCCCTCAGAATTTCAATTCTATATTTTATAAAAATAGACAAAAAATCCAAAAATTCTAAGGATCCACAACAAACACTCAATATCCAAAATAATATCAAGGAAAACATCAAAGCTGGAGACCGCCAATGCCCTGATTTCAAAACATACTACAAACCACAGTAATAAAAACAGCATGGAACAAGGGTAAGGAGTTAATATAGATACAGATAGATATAGATGTATACCAAATGTGGAGAAAATAAACAATGAGCTCAGAATTAAACACATACAAGTCCAATCAAATAATCTTTGATAAGGGCACCAAAATTACATAATAGAGAAAGGATGTCTCTTCAAGAGATAATGCTGTGGGCCGGGGATTTAGCTCAGTGGTTCCAGCGCCTGGCTTGCAAGTGCAAGGACCCAGGTTTGAACCTTGGTAACCACATACAATACAGGGAGTGGAGACTCATGCTCAGCAGCAATCAGTACCACATACCACAGTGCCGGGCGTGGTGGCTCACGCCTGTAATCCCAGCACTAGGGAGGCAGAGGCAGGAGGATTGCTGTGCTGTGAGTTTGAGGCTGAGCTCAGGGCCAGGCTCAACTACGAAGCGAGAACCTGTCTCAAAAAAATCCAAAATAAATAAATAAATAAATAAAAGAGATAATGCTGATGATGGTAATATATCCACAGAAAAGAATGAAATTTATCATCCTATACTGAATACAAAAATCAACTCAAAACATATCAAGGATGTAAACCTGAGACCTGAAACTGTAAAACTCCTAGAAATGAAACACAGGGGAAAGTATAAGAGGAAAGCTTTATGACACTGGTCTTGTCAATGATTTTTCTTTGCATGTGACAACAAAACTACTGATAACAAAAGCAAAATTAAACAACTGGAACTACATCAACTGTAAAGCAACTAAACAATAAAGAAATCCATCAATAAAGTAAAAAGTTAAGTTGCAGTTATGAGAAAATATCTAAAACTACTTGATCAGAAATTCAAACATAGGGCAGGGGATTTAGCTCAGTGGTTCTGGCTCTTGTTTTGCAAGCACAAGGTCTCTAGTTGGATCCCTGGTGACCACATACCACAACACTGGGCTTGGAGACTCACGCCCAGCAACAATCAGTACCACATAACTTTGTGCCAGGTGTTGTGGCACACACCTGTAATCTCAGCACTTGACAGGCAGAGGCAGGAGGATTGCTGTGAGTTCAAGGCTCACGGAGGCTACATAGTGAGCTCAGGGCCAGCCTGAACTACAAAGCAAGACCTTGTCTCAAAAAAAAAAAAAAAAAGAAAGAAAGAAAGAAAGAAATTGAAATACAAAATATGTAACTCAAAAAAAACCCTTTTAATATAAGCAAAGGTCTCAACTAAATAGTTCTCTAAATTATATATGTAAATGGCTAAAAGGTATACAAAAATATCTCAACATTACTAATGATCAGAGAAAATCAAATCAAAACCACAATAATCATCACTTCACACTTTTTTACATGATCATTATTTAAAAAAACAAATTATACAATAAATTTTACAAAATATTATAGTTAATAACAGTATATTGTAGTCAAGATTTTTGCTGATTGTGTAGGTTATAAGGGGAAAATAAGTAACTATAGGTAAAATGAATGAGTCAATTTGTTGCACTATAGTAACTATATATACATATACAAATATGCCCATATAATCTCAAGACACCACATTATGCAGACGTACATGACCTCTATTTTATAAAGAAAACAAGTGTAAATGGAAACTGGAACACTTCTCCTCTACTGCTGAGACTTAAAAATGGTGTAGCCACTAAGGAAAACAGTAGATTTCCTCATAACATTATAAACAGAATTACTGTCTGGCAAGTGTAAGGTCCCAAGTTTGATTCCCGGTAACCACACACCACAATTCCGGGTGTCTGGCTCACGCCTGTAATCCCAGTACTCGGGAGGCAGAGGCAGGAGGATTGCTGAGGGTTCAAGGCCAGCCTGGGCTAGAGTGAGTTCAGAGCCAGCCTGAACTACAAAGTGAGACTCTGTCTTAAAAAACAACAACAATAAAAACAGAATTACCATATGATCCAGGAAGCCCACTTCTGGGTACTTACCCAAAAGGACTGAAAATAGTATCTAGAAGAGATATTTACATGCCCCAAATCATTGCAGTAATTTTACAACTCCCAAGAGGCAGAAACAATCCAGGTGTCCATTAAAAAATGGCCATACAAAATGTGGTCTATGCATGTAATAGAGCATTATTCAGCTTTAATAAAGAAACTTTTATCATGTGCTATCCCACTATGAAACCTGAGGATTTCACTTCATGCTAAGTGACATAAGTCCATGTGGTCTTGATGGTATAGATGATGCTATACACCTGAAAAGTGCATACAGCTACATGCTTTAACTTTTATAAAAGGGGGAAACGTAAGATCAAAGTCAGTGTCCTCATGCTTTTTTTTGAGATAGGGTCTCACTTTGTAGTTCAGGCTGGCCTTGGGCTCAGCTTTGAACTCACAGCAATCCTCCTGCTTTTGTCTCCCAGGTGCTGGGATTACAGGCATGAGGTACCATGCCTGGCATTGTGGTATGTGGTACTAATTGCTGGTGAATGTGAGTCTCTATGCCCAGCATTGTTGTATGTGGTTACTGGGGATTGAACCCGGGGCCTTGCACTTGCAAGACAGGCACCAGAAAGATTGAACTAAATCCCCGGTCCAGTGTCCTCATTTTTTAAACCATGTTATATTATTTTTATGCAACATAACATTTGCAGGCTAGGTGAAGTAAGAAAGGAATTTCTCTATATTTATTGCAACTTCCTATAATTTTTTTAAATTTCAAAATACCAGAGATAGTTTTCTATTGATGTATGCATGCGTGTGTGTGTTTATTCAGAATCTGATTAGTTTTCACTTTGTTTACTACTATCACCCTCTTCCAACCATTTTCTCTCACCTGGATTATTGTACTATCCTCCTAATTTAATTTCCTTCTCTTAGCCTCTTTACAGAGCAACCAGAATATTTCCTTTAAATTTAAAACAAATTAAATCATTCTCTCAACCTCCCACAGCTTTCTTATCACATAGAAAAAATGTAAAAATCTCATTTTGTCATACGAAGAACTATGTGATTTGGCCTCAAAATACATCTTTTATCTTATTTTCTACCAGTCTCCCTTGTGCTACATCCTAAATACAATCCTGCTGTTCCTTGTGCATGCCAATCAGGCTCCTGCCTCGGATCCTTTGCATATTCTGTTCTTTGCCCAAGATTTTCTTCTTGTTTCCTCAGTTCATTCAGATATTTGCTCAGTTTCACCTCTCCAGAAATACCTTTGCTGACCACTGTATGTAAAATAATATCGCATCTTGCTCCTTATTTCTTTATTTTGATTTGTTAGTTTAACAATCCTTATCACTGACATTATATATTATTTATTTATGGCTTACATTATCTTCCACAATACAAACTCTAATTACAGGAGCTTGATTTTGCTCAACACAATCTCCCTGATGCATAAAAACAGAGATGCACATGGAGTAAACAATAAATAAATATTGAATGAAGGGTGGAAAAATTTTTGGCTTATAATCTGTTTTCTAGTAGCCACGATATCATATTCACATCATTGTTTCCTTAAGCTTAACAATGTAGTATATCATATACTTGGATTATTTATCTGCTAATCAGAATTATCCTTTGTTTTAATACATCTTTTAGATTTTTATTTTTTAATCAGATATTATCTATGGACTTCTGGTATTTTCTGCCTTTATATATTGATATGGGAGAGTAGTATTGCTTTTCATGGACCTTTACTTTGCTTAAACAATAAATAACATCAAATATTCCACAACACTTGTTCTGAAGTGCATTAACATTTCCTCAGATGACCTAATTATTCTGTCTGCTATAATCAAGGAAAAACTCAAAGCCCAAGATTCAAATTCTAATCACAGATTTTGTATTCTTTGTTGTGTGATCTGGAACATCTTATTTTCAAAACTTTACTCCTCAGTTTCCTTTCCTTGAACTGAGGAGGTTAAATGGCATCACTACTAATTCTCATTGTCCCTAAATAGAAATAAGCATATCACAAAGGTAATATACTTCTTTGCTTTTAGACATTTTATACATGTGTCTTTAAATAATGTACTTTATGCATCGCAATGATACTCCATGCTAGAAACTATCTGATAAGCTGTTCAGCCCACATCCTTCTCTAGGAACTATATGTGTTCTCACTTAGGGCTGAGGCCTAATAGTCATATATTGTATATATATGTATGTGTGTATATATACACACACATATATACATATATATATATGTGTGTGTATATATGTGTGTGTATATATATGTATGCATGTATATATATGTATGCATGTATATATATGTATGCATGTATGTATGTATGTGTATGTATATATATATATATATATATATATATATATATAAAATGATCTGGCCCAGAGTATATGAATCTGATTATAAATAATCAGATCCTGGTTGGCCATATGGTCGAAACTGGGTCATTCAGAATTGGGAGTTGAGATTCAAAAATGCTAATGAGTATCTTCTGATTGCCTACATTTAGAATACATAAACTTGGCAACTCTTAGGTAAGCTTGGCTATATATTGAGGGAGTGAGGAAAATGAAATAGATTTTGCTGAAAGAAATAAACGAGACACCTTATGTGGATCCAGGGATGAAGACAGAGGAAAGAAAAAAGAAAATTTCGTTAATTATTGATTAATTTTCATCCTAGTTCAGGTCCCTTGTGGGCCTAAAGTATATTTTCTTCCTTTGGCTTCTATCAGCACTGCTTGCAGCCTTAACATAAATACATAAACTATTATTGTTGTTTTAAGCTAATTTGAAGTACTTCTTTATTGTTTGCTACCAAAATCCTTTCTTTTAAGACAAAATTTTCCCCAGGTTGATCTTTCCAGAGTAGCTGAGACCACAGGTATGTGCCACCATATCTAGCATACCAAAAATCTTTAATCAAGACACATACAACTGGGTCGGTGATCAGCAAACATTCACAACTGAAAAATTTTCTAGACATCTTTTTTGAAGTATCTTTGCTATACCTTCATTATGTACTTGTATGAATCTTTACTTATCAGGGAATTCATTAGCAAGATTTTATATCTCATATCTTTTACTTAGCCAGATTTCTGGAATTATTGTTTAGAAATATTCATATCCCAATTAAATACAAAAGTATCTCCCAAAGTCTAATGATTTTAAATATTTTCTGAATTTTTACTTATCTCCATTAATACAGACTAAGAATTAAACATATTTTACTAATTTCTATTCTGGATTTAATATTTAGCTTTAAGAAAAGTACTGCCTCTTCTCTCATCCATAAGTACACACAAATAAAAACTTTATTGTACATGTCAATGGAATGGATAAGAGGAAAGTTTGAGGGAATTTTAATTTAAAAATTTCAAAGAGCTAAACTTTTATTCTAACTAATCCAATAAAGTATGCTATTACTGAGTTTGCTATTACTCAAGATGTAAGATCTGTAAGTAAAGGGCAATGAGTTAGATAGTAAAGACAATTTATCATTACTATAGAAAGCATGAAACAAAGAACTAGCTGTTCTCCCCTGGAGAGAACATCAATAGTAAATAACAAGCCTCTAGCAGCCCTATTATTAGGCATATCCTGTAGTTAGAGTGAAAATTCCAGTGTCTTGTCAAGAGTTTCACCTCAGAAATTCAGAAATGCAGGGGTTAGAGCTTATTGCACCAAAACACAAATAGAACAAACCAATGTCAACGTGTATGCATTCAGAACTGGGGAAGAAGATCTTGAAGTTTTATTACTTTGAAAATTAAGATCATCAACTTCTTAAAACTGTAAATTGTATTGAACATTGTATCTTCTAACTCTGATGAAACAGTAAGAAGAATGTGTAACTTCATTGAATTTACACTCAAATAATGTTGCCACTGTAGTTTTTAAGACATCTGAGAGCCATTTATCATAACTACTACCTCAATTTTGCTTATGTTACAGATTGATCAACCTTAGAAATCCAAATCCCAGAAAACCCCCAAATCCAAATTTTTTGAGCTATATACCAGTGCTCAAATAGTTTCTATTTTCTTAAATTTTGAATTTTGGATTTTGGGGTTAGGGACAATCAATTGGTAGATTGATGCAAATGCTCCAGTACTTAAAAAGTTCCAAAATCTTAAACACTTCTGTTCCCAGAAGTTTTATTTCAGATAAGTGTTTCAGATAGGTATATTCAATTTGTATTAACTTGTAAACCTTTCACAGTGCAACTCATTTAATATCCCAATAAAATGAGTTTTTTTTTTTTTTTTTTTTTAGTATTTTGAGACGAAGTCTCGTTTTGTAGTTCAGGCTGGTCCTGAACTCAGTCTCAAATTCAGCAATCCTCCTGCATCTACTTCCTGAGTGCTGGGATTACAGCACCACACACCCGGCACTGTGGTATGTGATATTGTTTGCTGGTGGGTGTGAGTCTCCACACCTGGCATTGCTGTATGTGATTACCAGGGATGGAACCTGGGCCCTTGTGCTTGCAAGGCAGGTGCTGGAAGCACTAAGCTAAATCCTTGGCCCTTTAGAAGGTGTTTTTAA
Source organism: Petromus typicus (assembly GCA_004026965.1). Lineage (NCBI taxonomy): Eukaryota > Metazoa > Chordata > Mammalia > Rodentia > Petromuridae > Petromus > Petromus typicus. The sequence goes on from PVIR01007973.1 coordinate 27,439, forward strand.
AAAGCAAAGCCTAGATTTCCCTACTTTCATCTCTCTTGGACTTACTTGAATTCAGCACTAGTACTCTAATACCTAGTAAAGAAACTCTAGTACTTCCTAATATCTGGTAGGACTCTGATTTCTTTTTCTATAGAATAGAATCTATTACATAGATTGACATGGAGTTGACACTCTGCAAAACAGATTTTTAGCATGATTGTTATGTATTGTGATTGTAGCCTTTTGTTATAGGCTAAAAAAAGTTCTTGGAGTATGAATTAATGAAATTTTGTTGCACTGTAATTTGGACCCCACTGTTTCAGAATTTGGTATATTCAGAAGGGGACTGAGATTAACCTCAGTAATATTTTTTTTTGCATTAGGAGATTGCTAAAGAAATTAGAAATAAAATAGTACAAAGAATGTTGAAACTTCTCAAAAGTACCTTTAAATACTTGATATATTTTTATGAAAAAACAACATTTCATTACAAAATAAGAGAATAATAAGAGCCAGTACATTGTCCATCATCTGCAAAGTAGCCCAAGTACAAGACACAGATCAAAAAGATTGTTGCAAAGAATAAACAAATAAAACAAAACATTCCTTTTGATGAACTAGATAAACTAAAAGTATACTTAAACAAATTAACATATATATTAAAGCATTTTTAAACAATCCAATAGGTAATAACCTGTTTTTTAATGTAATATAGATTCTCCTTGAATTGTGATGGTGTTATTTTCCAATAAATTCATCATAAATTTAAAGTATCCTAACCTACCAAATATCATAGCTTAATAACCTAGTTCACTGTAAACTATTGCTTGTTTTCCCTTATGAGCACATGGCTTTCAGGGAACCATGGCTCATCGCAGCTGCTCAGTACTGATAGAAAATACTGAATGTATTACTAGTCTGGGAAAAGATCAAAACTAAAAATGCAGTTTCTACCAAATACATATATTGCTTTTGCACCATTTTAAAGTTGTAAAATCACAAGAGAAACCATAGTAAGTCAAAGACCATCTGTAATTGCAGTGTGGTTATTTTAGGATTCTATATATGTACACATCAACTTATTAAGGTTGTTAAAACACATAAGGTGGCCATGCCTGTAATCTCAGCACTCTGGAAACTGAGGCAGGAGTACTGCCATGAGTCTGACTCCAGCTGGGCTAATAGTGAGTTTGGGCCGGCCTGAACTACATACCAAGGGTTTGTCTCAAAAAAACAAAATCAGAAACAAAAAACCCGGCAGACTATTAGTCATATATTCAATTCAATACAGCAAAATGTGGTAATAAATGAACTAAAAAGACTTTTGCAGAGGTTTGTATTTGTAATTTGAACAAGGATGTTAGTTTGCATTATTAATGACACTTTTTAGAGTTTCAACAATATCCATTTGCAAGACTGACTGACATATCTTTCCTTTATTTTCAGGAAGTGCTGGGAAAAGTAGTATTAAGGTAGTATAAAAACAAAATTATTACATATTTCATGAATCAAAATTCATGTTGTTTGAACAATTTATCAGGAAATAGTGTTTGGAGCATATTGGTCCTCTAAGATTGTACTTATCTGACCAATTTTATATGAAACACATAGGTTAAAACAGTTCCTTAGTAGACAATAAAAATGTACAAGCTATAACAAGATATGAACTTAATTATCTATATCTGCTTAGAAAACAGCCTCACAGGAGGTAACATGGTTTTTTAAGTCTGACTTGTACAGCATGTACACTTATAAATTTATTTATACTTAATTTGTTAATCTGGTATGTAGTATAGAAAACTATGCTCACTAAAATGAGAAAACTTGCGACTGGCAGTCCTCTCCTCCTTTGGGTTTAGCCGAGAGAATAATAGGTACAAAAATCAGAAAATCAGTGGCACAGTTCATGCTCCACTGAACTTCCTTCCCTTTCAACAATGCCTGTACACTCAAAGTCAAGCCAGATGTTTTCTATTCAACTTTTTCAGATAAACCTCAGCCTCCAGCAATCTCCCTTTACTATTAATTCTCTTAGCCTTTATTCAAAGTTTCAATTGCTTAACATGATGTCATACATATGTATTTTCTCCACATAAACGTAAGAAATTTAATTCTTGGGACTTGTTTCTAGTCTATCTCCAACAATATCCATGATAGTAATATTTTCTAGTACAAGCTAGAGAGTAAAAGCTTGTTGAAGGTGACTGTAAAAACAAAACAAAAAAATGAAAAAACTTCATTGCATAGTCCCCAGGACAAGTGTCTGCACAGTACCTGCAAAACGAGTATTACCTTTATGGCACCTTGCTAAATGCTCTTTTGTACACGTGTAACTATAGTCATTGCAATACAGTTCCATTGGATCTAAATCACTTCTCTGGGTTCTGAAATATGTGATAGTAAACAGCAAGTGTTCATACAGTCACTATTATTTCAAATAATTCAGACTTTATTTTGTCAGTGACTTTTCAAACCCAAAGCACCTCTAACTAGCAACTAGAAGCATGTCAGTGTCCAACAGAATCAAACACACAATACACTCTGAACTCCCAAGATTATTTTCCAGAGGCAACAGAGTTACATTGTGCTTTAAATCATCAACAAGAACCTCAAACAAGAAATTTATCAAAGTAAAACATTTTATTCCAAACTACTAGGGAACTGGCAGTTCTAGTAGACTCACTAAAGGTTAAGTCACAAAGGGCATCTATATCCTTTTTCAAAATCTTTAGAAGGAAAGAATTTATAAAGATTAAATTTAGGGTTTTTTTTTTTTCCATTATCATGCTCCTTTTTCATCACTTCTTTTTGGATAAAAGAAACCTGAAAATGGCTTTACAATCACTAGGGACGGCAGCTAGCCAAATGAAAGAAGGAACCTATCTTTTATTGTTTGCTCACAGAAATACTTCACAATCAAAATTGCTACTCGTTGAAATTCCGTCCACTTGAAAAGTGAAATGCAGCTTTGTTGAACCACCTGCTTTTAAAGACAGGATCTCACTCCTCAAATGTTTAATTTTCAAAAATGTAGCTTGCAACTTTAGAACCTTATGTAAACTTTACCTTGTCCAAAATAACTGCTGCCTCATGCCAAAGTGTTTGAAAAGTGAGTATTTCCAACTAGAGGTTATATCAATAAGCAAATACATCACAATTCAGCCTCATTTTTATTAGGAACATTTTAGGTTATATAAACTTGTTTTGCCACGAAACTGAAGAAGTAGTAAATCATTACTCAGGATGAATAAAAAGTGTATCATTTTGAAAGAAGAGTTGTTAGTTCGTACCTGTCACCAATGATCCATTCTGCCTGTATCTCAAGTTTGAGAGGACTTGGAGAAGTCAGAGTGTGTGCGCTGCTAGTCTGGTTTATTATTAAGTAGTACGATTTGATTATCATTAGCATGATGATCATAATTTGATATGATTACTGTTTTCCTTCTACTACGTGCTAAGGGTCAGAAGCAAGGCACAAGGCTTTCGGAAGCTTTTGGCACACGAGTAAGAAGAACAGTAAAAAGTAAGGGGTCACTATAGCTGTCTGTTCACGCTTTGAACGAGAAGCAACAGCAGCCCGGAGAGGAGAACGGGCTCCTCCGGAGCCTGAAGTCAGGCTGAGCCTCGGAGAGCGACAGCCAGAGGCAGAAGCAGAAGCCCCGAGGGAGCAGGGAGCGAGCGCGGCGCTGGGAGAGACTGTCTCGGAATCAGGGACCCAGCTGCGAGACTGTACGTAGAGTTGTCAACATCTGTGGCATCTAACAAGCCAAGCCAGGCCTTTAGCAGCGACTCTACATTCCTGGACACATGAGTTGAAGCCAGAAAGTGGTGATTTTTGAGAAACAAAACTACCTCGAATTAGCCGCCAGCAAATGTAGGTGCGGCGTCAGAAGCTTCTGGGGGAGAAAGCAGTATTTTGTTCGCCTCCCGGGGCCCCAGAGGCCAGAAAGGCGCCCTAGCACCAGACGAGTGCAGTGCCACTACTCACCCCCTAATCTCCTAGGGTCACCGCCGTCGCCCAGCTCTGTCCGACGCAGCCCCAGCAGGGAAGGAGCCCCTCCCCCGCCCGCCGCCGCGGCTGGGCTTGGCGGGCAAGGGAGGTGGCTGCGCAGGTGTCCGAGAGACGGGGCCAGAGAGGAGCTGGATGTGAGGGAGAAGCCCGGTGCCTTGACTCCCTGGCGCCGCCAACTTCACCACTACCGACGTGAAAGGATGAGGGGAGGGAATGGGGGAGGCAGGCCCTCGCCCAGCAGCCGGGACCTTCCCCTCGCAGCAGGCCCGAGCCTCTGGCGGGACCGCCGCCCCCAGTCTCCTCAGTGAAGCGACCCCCGGGCCTGATTCCCGTCCCTCAGCCCCCGCGGCCACAGAACAGCGGCGGCTCCCTCTTGGGGCCGCGGTCGCAGCTGCATCTTCGTGCACCTCCTCCTCTGGCGCGGCTGCCTACACACACAACCCTGGCGCCTTTATCTCTGCTGAGCCCAACCGCCGTTGCTTAGCAACCGCGCGCATGCGCCCCACCCCCGCCGGCGACCGCTGCCACCACTGGCGCCGCTGTAGGAGCCCTGACCAGGAAGTCCACAACCAAGAAAAGTGAGCAAAATCCCACTCTGTAAAGCCTAGATGGAGTGACGTCAACGTAAGTCTGGGATAGGGAGAGGATAGGTACCTATTTATTGATCTGCCTTTAGTCTTGATCCTCCAGTCCATCTTTTACAAGGGTTGCCAGAGGGGTGTTCTAAATAACCTGTATGACAGTGCCACTCATCTGCATAATACCTATGGTTAAGTGACAGCCCCCTTTACAGGGCTTAACAGGTCTTGACTACCGTAATAGCATCCTTTCTGGTCTCTGCCTTTAGACTTTAGATATGTCTCCCTGTAATCTGTTCTCATACTTCTACCAGAGTGCTCTTTGGAAAAGACACATGGACTCTCACTATTCTCTGGCTTAGAAAATGAGCTTTTGGAAGTTAGAGCCAAAGTTGAATTTCTGCTCGACCACTAAGTGGCTGTTTTCCTTGAACTGGGATGCTTAACCTCCAAGAATCTGCCTCCTTGTCTCCAAAATGAGAATAATTACAGTACTTACTGACTAGTTCTGAGAAGTATATGAGAAAGTGTGTGTAAAGCACTTAATATGCATAACTTACTCTGGTAGACTAAGTACTTAGTAAAAAATTAGCTAATTTTCAAAACTATGTCATTGTCTATAGTACAAGATAAAATACTAGCTCCCCAGCTTAACAAAGTCTTCTAAGATCTTACCTCTATCTTCCTAATCCGTTTTAATCATGAGCCATGTGCCAATCCTTGCAATTTTTGAGGTACTAACACCATAAAATGCTTAGAGATATCCCCAAGTTCCACATGGGTAAGAAACCTATATAAAAGAACTATGTACACATAATCCAGTTAACAAATATGTAAATATTGACTGATCCTGCTAAAACTACATATTAATTTTAAAATACTGACACTGAGATTGACATGTAGCCAGTGACTATATACAAAAATTGTGTTTTTTTCTGGAGCTTACTTTCTTGATCTTTTTGAAAATATCGTGGAGTATCTGCAATGTGCAACGATAAAAGCCACTAATTTTGAACATAATACAGTGCACAAACATATTTACAAAATATGCCCTCCTGGATGTTTACTTTATAAGAGATTTAAACATTTTAGGAAGTATAAAAATACCTATATGGTACTTATGACATGTAAGAACTCAGAAAAAAATTGCTAATGAAGCACTAGTGGATAGCACAAATGAACTATCAGACTAAATTAAGATTTATCATGGGGCCAGGGATTTAGCTCAGTGGTTCCGGCACCTGTCTCAGAAGTGCAAGGTCCTGGCTTTGATCCCCAGTAACCACATACATTACTGGGAGTGGAGACTCACGCCCAGCAGCAATCAGTACCACATACCACAGTGCCAGGCGTGGCGGCTCACACCTATAATCCCAGCACTTGGGAGGCAGAGGCAGGAGGATTGCTGTGCTGTGAGTTTGAGGCTGAGCTCAGGGCCAGCCTGAACTATGAAGCGAGACCCTGTCTCAAAAAAAAAAAAAAAAAAAAGATTTATCATGACCAGACAACCAGAAAATATATAAAAAAGAGGGGAACAATTGGAAAGGTATGGAAAAGTGTTTGACAGTAGGACTATTTAAATAGAAATGTCAAGTGAAAATAAACAAGTGTATTCAGGGGGAGAGACATTCACATTGGGAATGTATGTCAAAACTGAAAGTGACAGTAAGATATATACAAGATAAACTTGTTGTATAGCTCATGCCTTTCCTTCTATATAGCATGTTCAAAGGAAGACACTTCCCTAGTGTTCAGCCTTTTCCAGTGGCCATCAATTTACAGAGACAGTTGTTTAACAGAATTTCCTCATATATTCTTTTTCTTTCTTTCTTTTTCCATTTGTTTTAGTTTTAGATTTCCTGGTAAGGGGGATCACATGTGGATCCTTATGCTTGTGACGCAGCCACAGTGCCACAGAGCTAAATCCCCAGCCCTACTAGTATACTCTAAAACCTGTATATATTCACAAAATATGTATTCTCCATTCAGTTGTTTTATATGCTTATTTTCTTTATAGTAAAATACAGAAATAAATATATAAGTTGATACTTTAATTTTAATGTCATCTTTACTTTTTCTTTGTTTCTAGATACAGAGCTATGTTACTGTTGTACTTAACCTCATTCAGTATTTTTTCCTCAGATTTCATGATACATTCTGAGCTTCTTTGGTTACTTACAGGTATCTTCCACTGATGAAACTGTTATGAAGGGCTAAGGATATAGCTCAGTGGCACCTCACTTGCTTGGCAAGCTCAAGGTCCTAAGTTCTAATCCTGAGTACTTCAAGGAAAGAACAGAACAATAAAAAAAAAAAAACCTTGTTACTGGCCATTTACATTCATAGGCACTTACCAAATCAAAGGAGCTCATTTATTTTGGTACAAAGGAAAAAATATTTATTCAAACCTACCTCTGAGGAGATGGAGGGGCTCATTTACCTCAAATCACTATCTCACCATGTATATATGACTGAAGGTCTTTTGTAATAAGGAACAGGGTGGGAGCAGAGATAATTCAGGTCTCCACAGTTGCTTTTGCACTTCCTGCCATCTTTAGCTCATTGTTCCCTTTCTTCTGAAAAGATAACTGGGCTCTTCCCAGCCAGGGCCAGTATCTATATATTATGTCAATTTATCTAGACTGGGAACAGGTGGAGGTAGTTATTTATACCTTAGCTCTGAGAAAGTTTAGAGAAGCTACTTATCTCTACAGGAAAAATATGTGTTAAAGTTCCATTTTGCAGGGGCCGAGGATTTGGCTCAGTGGTTCCAGCACCTGCCTTGCAAGCAAAAGGGCCTAGGATTGATCCCAGTAACCACATACAACAATGCCAGGCATGGTGACTCATGCTCACCAGCAGTTACAACCACATACCACAGTGCCAGGAGTGGTAGCTCAAGTCTGTAATCCCAGCACTAGAGAGGCACAGGCCGGAGGATTGCTGAGTTTGGGGTTCACCTGGGCTACACAATGAGCTCAGGGCCAGCTTGAGCTACAAAAGACAGACCCTGTCTCAAAAAAGAAAAAATGCATTTTTTAGTGCTGGTTTCAACTCTATTATGATGGCAAACATTCCTAACCATAAATAAATCTATCTGTTTGAATATGACAAGAAAGGGTGATTTTGTTGTTGTTGTTGAACAAACACAAAATGGTATAAGCATATAGATCACCCTCAAGAGATTGCAAATAATTCAGAATAAGAGTATATACAGCTTATGCCATAAAGCAAATACACTTGAGAATAGACATAGTTATTTGCTTAGGTAATTGAATTCTAACAGAATAATAAAACTTTTACCTACAGTCTTACTGGGAAGTAAAGGGTTACATCTTGAGATGGGCTCCTAAGTTAACTTTAAAGATAGATGCTTATATTTCAAAGGGGAATATGACTTATGACCTTGGAAACATCTTCATTGTAAAACTGGAAAATGAGACTTTCTGGATCCTGTCGAGATTTGTCTATGTTCCAAAAATCAAACAAAAGATAAATGTTCATTATGTTGAAAGCAAAACTCTAGAAGCTAAATTTTAGGTCTCTCTTTTACCTTTATAAATTTAAATTAGTTTTTGTATAACAGAACATGGCACCATACAGTAGATGCCCCTAACAGAACAAGCCAAAATCTTTCTTAAATAAATAAAAAAAGTCATAGAAGAAATAGAATTCCCCTTGGGTATTGACAGATGCAAAGGTTGATTGTCAGAAGGGGCTTAGAGTATTCCATGAAAGGAAAAAAGTATGTTCAGAAGCCTGGGCTCTATGAAACTACATGATGTGGTGAGTGAAAATAAAACAGATCAACTTATACATGTTTTATTTGTATTAGGGTCTGGGCAGCATGACAGTTCGAGCAATGGAGGCGACTATACACAAGTAAATGAGGGATAGGTTGTGCAGTGTTTTATATGTCATGGCAAAGTGTTTGGGAAAGTTGTAATGCATCTGATGGTTCATTACAGTGGTAAAGAAAATTTTTTGTGTCACTTATTAAAGATGATAAGATTTGATATAATTTTGCAGTAGGGAGAAGATATTGGGCTTATCTCTGTCTCCAATAAGAACAAATGAAGATTTATAACCAAGAAGCATGTTAGGGATTAATGGATGAAAAATTGCTAGAAGAATACATCAAGGCTAGAGGGACTCCTGCTCAACTTACTCAACAGGATTTTTGCTAAGGGATAACCAGAACCTAGATATTGAGGGCAGAAGGCAGGAACCTAATCAGAAATTTCATTAAGCTGTCTTAGCAAGATTCTTAGTAAAATTCGATGAAATGGGCCAAAGATTGAAACTAAACTCAAAGTCTAATTGAGAAGGCTAAGAGGATCTTCATCAAGTTTGGTCAAGAAGAGGATCGTTGATAAAGACTAGGTACAAACATGCGATTGAGGGAGGCTGAAACAAGCATTTTGCAGTGTCCCAGCCCCCAAAGAACTTACAATCTCATGGATACAAGAATGTAATATAAGAAATAATAAACATAAATATAACTGTTTTAATTGGTGGAAAATATGAGGGGAATGGTCTATGAATAGGAATAGATTTTAGGTAATTTATGAGAAAGATCCTAGGATTATTTCACTTTGACCTATAATGTAAAAGCTTTTAATGCTTGGAATAATTCTTAGAATCTGAAACGCTTCAAGTTTGTGTCTCTATGCCACAGTGTTTCATTTTTCCTGTTCGATGTTTTCATTCTAGCTCCTCTGGAGAAAATCACTCTGACATTTTAATGCAAATGTATGGCCCCCACCTATTTACCTTTTCATCTCAGCACCACCTGGCAATCCTTTTACTTTTTTAAGGCAGTCCCTCTCTTGGTCTCCATTTGGCTTGATGATTTCATCATCTTCTTCTCAGATGAACTGTTCAACTGGTGACTTCATTTCCTACCTTCCTTAAAATAATTGAAGATATCAGGAATTTTTCTCAGCTACATTCTATCTCTGCTCCCATAAACTTTCACCCTCTCCTTTTTCAGGTAGACTGTAAATCTAAGTATTCTATCTGTGTTCTTTTTAAAATTAATATATTGAGCATTAAAAACAATAGCAAGTCCTTACAAATGTATACCTACACTGATAGTTGCTCAGAATATATTTTGCCTCATTACTTTACCTTAATATACAATGTAAACAATATCAAGATACATCTATCAGCCCTACCACCTCACTCCATTTACTTTCCTTTTCCTCTCTCCCCTACGTAGATCCCCTTCTCCCCTGAACATTTTCTTATTTTACCATACCAATTATACATTATGATTTTCACTCACACTTTCAGTTTCTCAGACCGGAGAAATTATTCCATATTTACATATGTGTCTTTTTTATTTTCCTTAAGAGTATAGCCTCAGTATACATACATTTACCTATAAGTATCTCAAGAATATCATTTTCATGGCTGAGTAGTACTCCATTTTATTTTTTAAAAATCATACATCTTCTTTATCCAGTCACCTATTGATGAGCATTTGGCTCATTTCTAACATTTATCTATTACAAACTGAGCTACTCTAAACATGGATATACATACATAGCTGTACTATAAACCTGAGCATACATATATAGCTGAGGTAGGATGCTTTTAATTCTTTGGGGAATATAACTAGCATGGAAATAGCAGGGTCAAATGAGAAGTCTAATCCTGTTTTTTTGAAGAATCTACATACTAATTTCCACAGTGGTTGAAACAGCTTACACTCCCACCAGCGATGGAGAAGGGTTCCTTTTTCCCAACAACTCCACCAGCATTTGGTATTAGTCTATTTCTTCATAGCTGCAGTTCTTTCTGGAGTGAGGTGGAATCTCAGCATTTTTTTTATTTGCATCTATCAAATGACCAGTGATGTTGAACCTTTCTTCATATGTTTATTTGCTGCTTCTACTTGATTTGAAAAATGTTCATTTCAGAAGCCCATATTATGATTGGGTCTTTAAACTTGGGGATCTAATTTTTTTAAGCTCTTTGTATATTCTAGGTAGTAGAGCTTTGTCTGAAGAACAACTGGTGAAAATTTTTTTCCAGGTTATGAGCTGTTCTCTTCACTCTGCTGGTGGTTTCTCTTGCTGTGCAGAAGCTTTTTAATAGGAGTTGTTGATTCTTTGTGCTAATTCATGTGCAACCAAAGTTTTGTTTATGAAGTCTTTTCCTACAACAATGTACTCAGAGTTCTATGTAGCCTTTCTTCCAGTAGTGTTAGCATTTCTATTTTAATATTTAGATCTCTGGTCCATTTTAATTTTAGTTTAGTGTATGATGGGAGATGTGTCTAGTTTTAATTTTTGACAGGTTGAGACCCAATTTTGGCAGAACACTTATTAAAAAGTCTCTTTCCTTTAGTGAAGATATTTGGCTTCTTTGTCAAAAATGAAATGGTGTAATATATATGGGGTTGTTTTTGTGCCTTCTAATGTGTTCCAATGATCATCCAGTCTGTTTCTTTCCAGTTACCATGCTGTTTTTTATGACAGTAGCTTTGTAATATGTCTTCTTGATCATTTTTCCTCCAATTTTTCAGAGATCTTGCCTTATTGTTTTTTGTCTCTGGTACTTTCTACCTCTCCTCCTCTACTTAATTATTTTCCTCAGCCTACAACCATAATTCAGTGTTCTTCCATTCTTTTTTTTTTTTTTTTAGGTGTTTTGAGACAGGGTCTCGCTTTGTAGTTCAGGCTGGCCCTGAGCTCAGCCTCCAACTCACATCACAATCCTCCTGTCTCTGCCTCCCAAGTGCTGGAATTACAGGCATGAGCCACCATGCCTGGCACTGTGGTATGTGGTACTGATTGCTGCTGGGCATGAGTCTCCACATTCAGTATTGTATGTGGTTAACCGGGGATCAAACTGGGGTCCTTGCGCTTGCAAGACAGGCACCGGAACCACTGAGCTATATCCCTGGCCCATTCTTCCGTTCTTAAAAGAAATTCTCTCCTTTATTACTAGAGCTTAGTTTCCTAGAAGTGTCTTTTGTTACCCTATCATCCTTTTTTCTCATGCAGACGTCTCAAAAGTCTATCTACAGTTACTACCTTCATTGCTTCTCTTCCAATTCACCTTTTAAATATTGTAATAAGGGTTAATTATCATTTCTAAAAATTCTTTCATGAAGAACACCAATTGCTGAAAAATTCCTCTGTGTTGTGGGCACTTTTCATCTTCTATGTTATTAGACCTCACTACTTTATATGATATTATTTTGTTTTAAATTTCTGCTCACTTGACTTCTAGACACACCTTGTTCTTGTTGTTTTCCTTAATGAGAATCTTTTTTTTTATTTCTATAGTTTTCCTTACCTTCATCTAGTCACTTCTTAAATGTTGATTTTGTCCCAATGGTTCTGCTGTTCTACTCTCTGAAATCTACTACCTGTTGATTGATGACTTTAAAATCCATATTGCTAGCTCAGATCCGAACCTATCCTGAGATTTGGGTCAGACCACATTTGAATAGATCTAAATGTATACTAGACAATCCCACCAGGATGCCTCCCAAGCAAATTCAATTCACTGTGTCTATACTTGAACCCATCATCATCCATAAAATGTGCTAGTCTACTTTGTTAGAGTACATTGCCAAAATAATTCTCCACAGGGAGATTCTGGTATTACCACATAATGATTTCTCATTTTCATAGAAACAACTAATTGTGACCATTTATATGAGGTAAGCCAAAACCTTCATACTTTTTTTCTGAAAAAAAAATGACTAAACATATGCCAAAGAAAAGTAAGTCTTATCACTAGGATACAAAATTCATGAGGACAGGAAGTCTTGTCATCTTTGTTCAATTTGATATCTCTTATGTTTACAGTAATACTAGCACATAATAATCCTTTGATAAATCTTTGTTGAAAAAACTAGTATGTGAATCTGTATAATCTCTGCTTAAAGACTTTATTTAGGAATTCTAATAGATTGTAGGAGCCTTCCATAAGAATAGATACATATGGATAAGACATAGACTAGAAAAAAATATATATTTTTTTTCTGAGACAGGTTCTCACTTTGTAGTTTAGGTTGACCCTGAGCTCACTAGGTAGCCCAGGTCAGCGTCAAACTCACAGCAATCCTCCTGCCTCCGGAGTGCTGGAATTACAATCATGAGTCACCATATCCGGCAATGTTGTATGTGGTTACTGGGATCAGACTTAGGACCTTGTGCTTGCTAGGCAGGTACTGGAACCACTGAGCTAAATCTCCAGCCCCAAATATGTCTTTTTGTTTAAAATAGGATAAAAACAAATTTGTAACTGCATTTAGCCAAAATTTCTGTTCATGAAAATAAAAAGGAGAGAGAGAGAAATAAAAATACTTTATCTTTTGGAACAATCAATTCATAGTTACTCCAGATGTTCACATGTCTGGTGCAGGTAAATCCTCTATAGTTTCCTATACGTCCTGCTATGAATAATGCCAGCTCTAGAAACCAGGACAATTTGGACAACAGAAGATGCCCACTTCAGTGAGAAGGTTAAACTACACTTCATTTGCTATTATATTGACTAGTCAATAAAGAAGAGGCAAAATGTCCTCTCTGGATTTCCTAAACTTTTTGTCTCTTTTAGATCAAATTAAGGCAAGTATAGTGTACTCTTAAATAGAAATGCACTGTCAAGTTTGGTAGGCCCCTAACAGTGCTATAGTCTTTCCGTCTGTTGGTATAGCCAATAGACATGGCCCTCTGTCATGCCACCCTGGCTTAGAACCAGCAAGCTGTGGACTGAAACTTCTATAAACTGTGAATCAAAATAAAGCTTTCATCCTTCAAGTTGCAAGTGCTGGGTACTGTAACTCATTGACAGAAGTGTTACTAAAACACAAAAGAGAGCTACTTAAATTCCATCCAGAAAGGAGAGAGACAGAAACAGAGAGACACAGAGAAAAAGAGACAGAGACAGAGTAACATAGACAGAGTGATATAGAGACAGAAAGAGATAGACAAAGACAATAGACAGAAACAGAAAAAGGAGCCTGGGATAAGAGTACACTGCCTGATTACATTCCCAGTGACCCACCTTTTCCAAGAAGACCCCACATTGCGTTATGAACATAAGTGGATTAAACCACTGCTGATTATACCACCCCCATGATTCACACCTTCCAAAATATACACTTCTACCTCTGAACACAAAAGACTTTTGAAATAAATTTTAGATGTAAACCACAACCAAAAAAAAAGAAATCAGAATTATGCTCTTTATTTTTATCTCTCCTCCAAACTATTTTCAATATTCCCTCTTCAAAGACTTAATTAAAACACAAGCCATACTACATTCCCACTAATTTAAAAACATTTCAATCCTATTCTCTAGTGCCTTGAGCAACCAGTTTGAGCTAATTATTACTCTAAACACCTATCTACTTTCTAGCCTTCTTTCCTAAAATTCTCTGTATCTCATTTCTTGCTCAGTAATATATTGATTACAGTTTTCCTTTAATGAACATCCTCCTTCTGCAAGCTTTTCTTCCAATCAACTCATTACAGTGTTACTGTAGGAGTGTTGATATTGTATGACCTTTTGGCTGTAGTTGGTCAATCTAAATTGATCACAGTCCTTCTTTAGGAATCTAGAATCCAGACTAAGACATGTAGGCCCAATCTGACTGCTTTCTTATATCCAGTATTATAAACTTTAAAGCTGTTGGCAGCAGCAGTTTTTCTGCCATATGGTCTGGGAAAGAGAAAACATGGTCTGCTAGGAAAGATGAAACAGACACTCAAAGAGGTGCAGTAATGTGAGAAGGAGAGAGACTCCAGATAGTAGTTGAGTTCCTAACCACAGTGTGTTACTTGAAGTTTACCTGCCTGCTGTTCTTGAGTGCCATAATATGGTTTTCTATCCTCATGATAAAATTTTTCAGTGGCTCAAACTTGTTGGAGTTGAATTGCTGCTGCTTGCACATGCACATAACATTCTCTCATATCACTCCATTTCGCACTCCTGTATATCACTGCATATTACTTTACCTTTGACTAGAAAAGTGTTGTTACTTCCACAACGATTTTGCTTGAATAATTCATTTGTGTAATGGAGAAAGTACTGCTCAGGCCTTTTTACCTGCACTAGGAATATATCTCTTTGTGTAGCTTACCCTTAGAAAAGGGAAGATTTGGGCCAAGGATTTAGCTCAGTGGTTCCAGAACCTGCCTTGCAGGCACAAGGTCCATAATTTGATCCCCAGTAATCACATACAACAGTGCTGGGCTTGGAGACTAACACCCACTAGCGATCAGTACCTACATACCACAGTGCTGGATGTGGTGGCTCACGCCTGTAATCCCAGCACTTGGGAGGCAGAGGCAGGATGATTACTGTGAGTTTGAGGCTTGCCTGGGCTACATAGTGAGCTCAGAGCCAGCCCGAACTACAAAGCAAGACCCTATCTCAAAAAAATAAAGGAAGTCTTATATATAAGATGGTATGGTATGATCCTGACTGGGTCATATTTAATAACAATTGAGGCCAGTATTTGTAAATAGATTTTATGCTGATACAAGAGTCTTCAGGAGGTCAGAGGAAGAATATTATTGCTTAAAATTAAAATATCTCAAAAAAAAATTTAAACATCTCCAAAAGCTTATGTGTTTTGAAGGTAGTTAGACCATGGGGGAGCTGCACTCATCAATGAAGTCATCCATTCATGAATTCAGTAGGTAAAGGTCCAGTTAGGCGAGGCCTAGTGGTAGGTAGTTCATGGAGAGGATAATATGAAAGAATGTGTTCATGAATATACCCAGCAGGGAAATAACAGGGTCAGAGAGGAGCTCTAATCCTAGTTTTTGAGGAATCTACACACTGATTTTCACAGTGGTTACACCTGTCTACATTCCCACCAACAGTGGATAAAGTTTCCTTTCTCCAGACAGCCCCATCAGCATTTGGTCTTGATTGATTTCTTGATAGCAGCCATTCTTTGTGGCATGAGATGGAATCTCGGTTTTGTTTCCATCTGCATCTCTCAAACAATCAGTAATGCTGAACACTTTTTCGTGTTACTTTGATACTTTTATTTCTTCATCTCAAATATGTCTATTCATTTCAGATGTCCATTTTTGAATTGGGTCTTTAAATCTGGGCAGTCTGTTTTTTTTAAGTGCTTTGTATATTAAAAACACCATACCACAGCAGCATATGTGCACCTATGTTTGTAGCAGCAGAGTTTGTAATAGCTAAATCTTGGAAACAGTCCACATGTCCATCAACTAGAGTCTGAATAAAGAAGATATGTTGGGCTGGGGATTTAGCTCAGTGGTTCTGGCTCCTGCCTTGCAAGTGCAAGGGCCTGGGTTCGATCCCCAGTAACCACATACAACAATGCTGGGCGTAGAGACTCACGCCCAGCAGCAATAAGAACTATATACCACAGTGCCTGATGTGGTAGCTCTCACCTGTAATCCCAACACTTAGGAAACAGAAACAGGAAGATGGCTGTGAGTTCAAGGCTGAGCTCAGGGCCAGGCTGAACAACAACAAAAAGCGAGACCCTGTGAAAAAAAAAAAAAAAAAAGGTATGTCATTTTTAACGTATAAAATGGAGTATTACTCAGCCATAAAAAATGATAAATGAGAGATATTTGTAGCTAAATGGATGCACCTTGAGACTATATTCATAAGTGAAATAAATAGGACATAGACGTATAAATACTGTATCATTTCTGTAGTGTAAGAATCTGAAGGTATGAATTAAGTCTAAAATGTATGAAAGAAATTGTTCGAAGGAAAAGAAAAGCATTGAAAGTAAAAAGAAGAAAATGAAAATAAAGCTTATGTACATAAGGATAGAAGGGTTGAAGGGAGGAAAGGGTAATAGGAAAAAAATAAAACCCAAATATATCATGTTCAAGTTAAAAATTTTTAGTAATGAATGCATAATGTGTACCTAGACTGTACCAATAAACCCAATAGAGGAAAAGACCAAGAATGTGTTCATGTCGCCGTTCCTACCTTTCCCATGCGCCCCCTGGCTGTCATGATGTGAACAGCTTTTATCTGCTGTACTCTTTCACCATGCTGTTTCTGCCTACAAGGCTGTTAACAAAACACCGAACTGCAAACCAAAATGAATCTGCCCTACTTTAATTCACAAGTGTAACATATTTTGTCCCCGTGACTGGAAAATTGAATAATACATCCAGCTACTCAGGTAGCTGAGGCAGGAGGATGTCAAGTTAAACGGTAGCCTAGGCAATGTAGTTTAAATATTTTTTTTTTAATTAGAACATAATGATTACATTCAACATAAATATCTTAATTTTTTATATCACCTGCTTCCTTCATGTCATTGTCCTATTCTCACAAAAGATCTCTGTTTCTTAATATCTATCTTTTCTGCTCCAATATTTTTGTATTTTTGAATTTCTCAGGTAAAAGAGGTCAGGTAGCACTTTTTATTAAGACGTATTTCTAGTACAAGTACATAACCCATCTTAATACCCTTTGTCATCTTTTTAGCCAATACTTCCATCACTTGAGAGGTTTCCCATTTGAGAAAGACATATCTTCCTACTTATAATCTCTTTTATTTTTCTCTTTACTTAAAACTTGAGTTTCTCATATAAGAGAAACTTATATGGGTTTGATCCCCAGTAACCACATACAACAATGCTGGGCGTAGAGATTCACGCCCAGCAGCAATAAGAACTATATACCACAGTGCCTAATGTAGTAGCTCTCACCTGTAATCCCAACACCCAAACCCATATAAGAGGAACCATGCAACATTTAAACTTATATATGTAATTTATTTTAATTAATGTCATATTCTGAATGTGCATCCCTTTTCCCACAAATGACTCAAGTTTATCTTTCTTTGTGGCAGAGTGGTACTCCATTATGTGTAAATACCACATTTTCTTTATCCATTCATATGGGGAAGGACATGTAGGTTGTTTCCACTATGTAGCTATTAAGGCTTTTTCTAATATAAATAGGTAGACATGTATCATTACCACATGATATTCTTAACTTTGGGGTTGAATATCTAGAAGGATAACAGTTGGGTCAAATGGAATTGATAGTTTTAGTTGTATGGAAAATCTCAAAACTTATTTTTATAATGGTTGTACTAGTTTACATTTCCAACTATTTAAAAGTATTCCTCTTTCCCTACAGCCTCACCAGCATTTGTTATTACAATTTGTTGATGATGATCACTCTTTGTGAGGTAAAATGGATATTAAGTGCTGTTTTAATTTGCATTTCTCCAATAATCAGTGTTGAGCATTTCTTCATGTATTTATTTTTACTTTCCCAATTTTTCTTGGTCATTTGGAGGAACATTTTTTCAATTGTTTATATAGCATAGATAAGACACTTCTCTGAGTGTTGTAGGTAGGTAAGCTAGTTAAACATTTTGTAGGCAGTTAGTTAGGGCTGGCCCATGAGAAGGGCACACGGAGAACAGTCAAGGAGACCTTCACTGAAGGTCAGCATTGCCAAAGGAGAAAATTACGCCAGCCATGTAGGGTAAATAGCAGTGATTGATATTCTAAGTAGGCTTCAATCTCCATCTCCAGAGTGGAGCCCAAGGTTTTAACCCACCCATCCCAGAAAAGATCCCTGACTGAAAATCTTGTATGCTTGCTACATGATTTGCTTTCCCATTGGGTCCCCATTTCATCAATATTACCTAAGTGACTATACTTGTTGTAAAATTATTGGTTGATCATAGTTTTGTACATGTTGTATTTATTACTTTAAGTGGCTGAACTTGCTCCCCGGAAGATGAGGTGTGGGGTTCACTTACTTTTGAGTCCCCTTTCTGTCCCTCTTAAGAAGAAGCTTTCTTTCTCAATATAGTTTTCCTACTCTTAACTGCTGTTATTCCTACAATTCACTCTTCAATTTTAGAGAGCACCAACTCATGTGTCAGATATCTAGCCGGCTTGTTCCTCTATATCATGAGGAACACTTTGAAACTTTTTCTTCCCTTGCTGTAGGTTTTCTTTTCATTCATTCATTTGGATATTTCCTTTGCTGTGGAAAAAATTTTTAATTTGATATGATTGCACTTATTGATTCTTAACATTATTTCCCATTCAACCATGTTTCTGTTCAGAAAGTCCTTGCCTATGGCTTCAAGATTTTTGCCTATTTTGTCTTGCAGCAGGTTATGAGTTTCTGTTTTGACATTTAATTCTTTGATTCATTTTGACTTTGCTCTAGTGCATGGTGAGTCATATGAGTCTAAATTGAACCTTCTGCATGTGGAAAGTCAGTTTTCCTAGTTCATTTAGTAAAGAGGCTATTTTTCCTCAAGTAAATGTTTCTGAGCTGTTTATCAAGTATCATATAGTTGAATGTGTATGGTGTTGTTTCTGTATCCTCTGCTGTTTTCCATTGATCTTCCTGACTACATGGTGCAAGTAGTCATCTCGTTTTTATCACAGTAGCTTTGTAATACACTTCAGGTCCAGGATTTTGATATCTTCTGGTTTGTTCTTTTGGAGAACAGGATGCTGTTCTGTTTATTATTTTTGATATATCATGTACAGGTACAAATTCTCCGTGAGGAATGCAATCATAATGTATTCCTAAAATGTACCAATAAACTCAATTTATTTTAAACAAGAATTGATTGTGATGAATTTGCCTCTGCTCTTAGAGTTGCTTTCATAGTGTCCTAGATATTTCAATGAGATGTAGTCATTGTCATTAACGTATAGAAATGTTTTAAGTTTTTTTCTTGACATCTTCTGTTATCCACCATTGTTTAAGAATGTTACTTATTTTCCTAGAGCTTTTACATTTTGCCAAATTTGTTCTTTTATCAGTTTCTATTTTCATTGCACAGTGATCTGCTTTTATCCGTGGGATAATTTCAATTTTTTCATATTTACTTAAGCAGATTTTTTGGATTGGTATGTGATATTGGAAAAAATTACAATGAATTGCAAAAAAAGAATGTATATTCCTTTTTCTGGCATGTATAATCTATGAATATCTATTAAGTCCAAATATTCAAGGGTGTGGTTCAGCTCTGATAGTTCTAATTTTTTTCCCTTTAATCTATCTAACATAAACTGGATAGTGAAAAACTCTAACACTTCACCACCTTTAAACACAGGAACAAGATCTATAATAATAAGAAATATTCAAACAAACCAGGCAGTTATGTGCAGGAAATATCTACTCAGTAGAGCAATTTTACTTCCTTTAAAAATAGATCAGTATTCAGCTGAAGAGAGATATGGTTCTATACCTACAGATTTGTAAGGGTAAATGGTATAGCTATGGGAACATGAAGTAAAAAGGAACAGATTATGAAAAATTAAACAAAGTAAGATTTTAAAAAAGGTGGCAAGATTGATATAAGAGGTCTTATTAAAAAGGAAAGGAAAGGCTGAGGATTTAGCTCAGTGGTTCCGGTGCCTGCCTTGCAAGCACAAGGGCCTGGGGTTCAATCCCTGGTAACCACATACAACAATGCTGGGCGTGGTGACTCACACCTACCAGCAATCAGTACCACATACCATAATTCCAGGTGTGGTGGCTCACATCTATAATCCTGGCATTTGGGAGGCAGAGGCAGGAGGATGGCTGTGAGTTCTAGTTCAGCCTTGAAGAGGCTGAGCTGAGGGCCAGCCTGAACTATAAAAGCGAGACCCGTCTCAAAAAAAAAAAAAAAAAAAAGTAAAGGAAAATTAGTATTACATAACAGTAACAGAAAAAACAATTAGCTAAGAATGAATGAAAGGGGATTTAGATTAAACTAGAGGAAAAGAAAATAAGAAGAAATAGGTGTAGGGAACAGAGAAAGTGTTACTAGAACTTCTGCAGTTAAATTCTAGTGTCCTGTGAGCTCAATAGCACAAAGAGAATTAATATATAGACAGCAATGAGACTTAGAGAAGAAGCTGAGCTTGGTCCTGATTCATACTGGGAAGATTCAAACCTTGCCACTTCTTTATTTAGTACAACTCAAGTAACAAAATGTAACAAAAGACTCAAAAAGCAGAGCAGGTGAGAGCAATAGTCCTAGAACAATGAGGGATTATGTAGATGAAGGTCCTGGGATAGTTTCAACTGGTATAGCCTTGCCTAGGAAAATCATAATAACCCAGGCCTTTGGGGTCTTTGTTGTGACTGGAGGTGAAGATAGAGTCATGTCTGAACATACCATAGCATGGAGGAAAATTAGGTTTAGCATAGTTTTAATTATAAAATTATTTTTCCCCAGAATTATATAGAATTGCTTCCAATGAATAGGAAACAATTGAAAGAGCAATACATACAAGAGAGAGAAAAGGGAGGAGCTATTCAAAGTTATATTTTTTAAAACTGGAAGAAGGAAATGAGTAATACAACTCCAAACTTCATGAATAGGAAAAAGTAATAGCAGCATAAAATAGAAGGGAAAAGAAAAAATTGAGTTAAATTAAGAAGAGAAAAAAAAAAGCAAAAGAGAAAACTTCCAGCATATTTCCAGAAAAGGTTTTTCTTCCAGATCTTAGTCTTTAATCTTACAACTCATATCCCTCTTTGCCCCTCCATATACTCTATGTGTTTGTGTGATTTCTCAGCTCAATGGGTTTCCTGTCTGTAAACTACTTTTTGTGGCAGCTGTGTAAGCTGTCACAGCACTTTTGGAAAGGTGTGCTCCAGACACCAAATGGAGAGTTGTGTCACCTCAGGGTGCCTAGTGAAGATGCAGGTGCTCCTGGGGCTAATGTGTGGTGATCCCAGCAGGCCCACCCAAGACACAGGGAGCTGAGTGGTGTCTCTCAATTGTCCAGAGCACCAGAGAAAACAGGCAGACCCTTAATCTTTGCTGCTTAGCAGGGAGGACTGGCAATTGTCCCAGGTATGGAGTGTGCCCATGACTCTGCAAAAGTCAGGGTGGAGACATTCTGTTGAATCCAGAGTGGGAGTAGTGTGCCTTGTGCTGAAAGGATGTTTCCATAATCCCAGTGTTTCAGGTGGAGACTTATGTGAGTTTGGAGCTGTGTGTGGAGACCCAGGTGGCCCATGGTCTGGGGCTAGATTTCAGACAGTCTCTCACAGGTCTGGGATTAGAGCAGGTCAGTGAGAGCTGTGTGTAGTCTCAAGTGAGCTCTGGGTTCTGGGTATGGATTTAAATAAGATTAATGTTAGCTCTGTGTGCCAGGTGAATATCACAATTGGTATGGGGTAAAATTCACCATCCCAGCAGTGAATAAAGGATACCAGGGTCCAGTACTGAAGATAGCTGGCACAAGCAGTGATGGTTTTTTGTCCTCTCAGAGTCTGAGTTGGGGCAAGTGACCAGGAATCCTTTCTCACCACTGATCACTAGGTCCTGGTGTATGCTGAGCTGCAGCTTCCTCAATGTTTGCAGAGGAGACAGTGTGATAAATGAACTCACATATGCTCAAGTCTGTCCTATGAGTCTAGACTCTGCCATACTTGAATTCCAGCACCTATTTGAGTTGTTTCTGTAGTGTACAAGAGGGGAGGCCCTTCAGGCCAGCTCTGTCAGGACTTTTTCTCTCTTTTAAACTTCTATGTTTATGTTTTATTCAATTTGAAAATCTCTTCTTTCAAATTGATTTTTTGTATGAGGGTGCAAGAACCTCCCCTTCATCCAATTACCTATGGTTTTAGTTGATCTTAGGACTCCTACTCTATCCAGCCATGTTGGATCTCAAGAATTATAGTCTTTATGCAATAAAATTATGGGTTTTTGATCTCTCTGTAATTTTGTGCAACTTACAAACTGAAGAATACATCTTAAATGCTCTTCAAAACAAATTCAGTTTACTTTGTTAATTGGTAGAGAACTAAGATTTCTGTATGACTATTATATGTTGAGTACTATACAACACACTGTATAAATATCTTATATAAACCCCAGAGATATCTTAGTTAATTTTGTATATTATGTAAATAGGTCTCAGGAGGGCAATGTGACTTCCTCTCACAATAAAGCAAAAAAATTTTAACCAAATTTTGTCTGGAGGGCTTGCTAAAAAAGAGATTTCTAGATTACACTCTCAAAGTTTCGAATTCATCAGGTTTCTTTTCTTTTCTTATTTATTTATTTGTTGTTTTGTTCTTTGGTTTGTTTGAGACAGAGTTTCACATGCAGTTCAGGCTAAAACATGGTATTACTCACACTATAGTAAGCAGCATGAATATGATGTTTGTGTTAGTTCTTTTCTCCACCCAAGTTCCACAGGGATAATGTAGCAACTTGCTACGTAATCCATTCTGGTCTCAAACTCACAGAAGTCCTCCTGCATCTGCCTCCAAAGTACTGAGATTACAAAAATGCGTAACCACATCTGGCCAATTCATTAGATTTGGAATGGATTTGAGAGCTTGTATTCCACATGAACCACATTATATTGATCTTGCTGTTTGGATATCAGTCCACTAAAACCAAATTATAACTTTTCACATATCTGACTTTGCAAATTGAATATATTATTTATATTACACTTATTAATGAATAAAAATAATGAAAACAGAAAGAAGACAAGTAGTTGTAATGTGGAGATGAATGAAACTTGAGTGAGAAAGGAAAAATTAGAAAAGATCAATAGAGAAACAAAGGCTTATACTAATTTTTCAGTGATAAACACAAATTCATATACCCTTCTTAAGGTTGTTTTTTATATTTGCATATGTTAATGAACACTAAATCTTCATGTTGTTTTTACTCTAGAGTATGAATTTGGTAATTCTCAATATGTTTCTTTGTTTGGATTTAAATATGACACTTCCAAGACATTCAGCGTTAAGAATCACAAAAATTGTAAGATTTTACCTTATTTGCAAGTTCCATGTTAGCCTTACATAGTCTCACAGAAGCTGACAGAAGACATGGAATTCCTGAAAAACAAACAAACATGTTATAGCTCACACCATAGTAAGCAGCACGAATATGATGTTGGTGTTAGTTCTTTTCTCCACCCAAGTTCCACAGGAATAATGTAGTAAGGATCAAGTGTTTTCTACACATGCAAAGAGTTTGCATCCTACTGAAGACACTTAAATTTAGGTGACTGGAATCTTTTGTAATAGGCAGTAGGCAAATCTGTCTGACTTCTGATTTGGAAGGAAAAAGAAAATATTGTGAAGTAAGGAAACCTGCTCTCGGTCCTGAAATGAAAAACACTTTCTGTTTTCCAATATTGTTTGCTAGTGAGCATCTTTGAAAGGATTGTTGACACAAGAGAGGATTCTTGGGTAATGGTAGAGTAGAAAACATCTGTAATGTTTACCTACCTGGAAAACCACTACACTGAATCTACCTAATGTAATATTTTCAAACTCTTAGCGTCAATTGAAGGCTTTCAACTTCTGGGAAAAGCTTTGGACAGTAAATCGAGGCTAACTTGAATTAATTATATATAGCTCTTAGCACTGTTGTAGTATCTATTTCTCTCAACTTTCATCCTGTTCAATGACTTCTTATAGCACCTTAAAAACAACTTCTGGGAGCCAAAGTATACAAAAGTGGTGTTGCCTTCCAAACACTGGTGTCAGGTATTTATATCACAGACTGCTGCTTTGCATCACAGAGATGCATAAAAAAGACACAGAGAGCCAGTTATTTCACTTCCCTCCATTTTACAAGTCCTTCTCTATAAGTGTTTTATTGTTTTATTTTTGTACTCTGAGTAACTATTTTGAAGATAATAGTATGCAATGCATTAACTATTTTAACTGTCTTATTTTGTTATGAATTTTTTTCAAAAAAATTTAAAAAATTGCATACTTGCTGAAAATTAGTAAGTGACAGTTTGTCCTGAGGGGAAGACTCATGTTATGATTTATATCTAGATGTCCCACTGAAGCCTCATAGGATCTTAGGTGGCCCTTTTGGAAGGTGACTGACTTACTGAAGATTTTAGTAGATAATTTGCTTTTAGCAGGTTGGGTCTGGTCAAAAGACAAATCATTGAGGCCGTGGGCTGGAAGGGTTTATCTACTTCCTCTCGTCCTTTCCTTCATGCTCTCTGCTTCTCTGCTTGCCACTTGGTGAGCAGCTATCCCATGGCATCCCCTCTGCCATACTGTCCTCCCTTGGAACCAGCTGACTACAGACTGAAACATGAGCCAAAACAGACCTCTCCTTCCTTTAACCGGTGAGCATTAGGCATTGTGCCTTAATGATAAGAAAGTGACTAAGATAACTAAGAAAAGACCTCAGAAGATCTTAAGTTTTCACTTGAGGCTAATACTATAAGAAAACCTATATCAGTAAAATTCAAAAACACAATAGTAAAACAAAGAAAACTCAGAGAAAGTGAGAATTTTTTTTTCATAGCAACCACACTGTTAGATTTAGTCTTCATCCAAAAAGAAGAAAAATAAATAGAAGACATACCAGTAAGGAAAAACTCATATGAAAGAAACAAATAATCAGCAAAAATTGTCCCTCATAAAGATCTGATGATAGATATAGTAGACAAAGATTTTTAAGATGTTCAAAGAAATAAAGGAAAATGTGAAGGGAATATTTTAAAATTATGTATCAACAAAGTATAAATATGATTCAAGAGTGAAAATCTGAAAAGAAACCAAGTAGAAATTCTGCAGCTGAAAAGTACAACTTAAATGTAGATTTTGCTAGTGGTTTGTAATGGTATATTTAAAGGCCAGGGATATAGCACAGTGGGAGAGCACATGTCTATCATATGCAATGCCTTGAGTTTAATCAACAACACTAAAACAAAAAAGGTATAGATTTTAATAACCAGAAGCATGAGTAAGATAATACAAAAATAGGACAATAGAAATCTTTGAATCTGAAGAATGGAGAGAAAAAAGAATGAAGAAAACTAAACAAAGCCTAAGAAATCTGTGGAACATCACAGAGACCAAGATATACCTCATGTGAATAGAACAAGACAAAAGAATAAAGGGGGAGAGAGAGAATATTTCGGGACATAAGGGCTGAAAACTTAAAAAAAATTGATGAAACACATGATTATAAGCATTCAAGAAAACCAGAACACTCCAAATAATATGAATTTAAAGAGACTCACATCAAAACATGTTACAGTCTGGGCCTGGGATTTAGCTCAATAGTTCTGATGCCTGCCTTGCAAGTTTGATCTCCAGTAACCATATACCACAATGCCAAGCTTAGTGGCTCACTACTGTAGTCTGGGCTACATAGTGAGCTCAGGGCCAGCCTGAACTACAAAGCGAGACCCTCTCTATCTCTCAAAATAAATAAATAAAGAAGAAGAAAATAATCATATTGTTTTATGTCTTGTACTGAGTAACTACTTTGAAGATAGTGGTAAATGGTATAAGAGCTATTATTACTATTTTCTTATTTGTTCAAAAAATCTAAATTAAAGTTCTATAATTTTAATATATTAAGCATAATCTCAATGCCAACAATAAGAAAATATCAAGAGAATACATATCAAAAGATAAGTTTTTGAACAGTTTTCTTCAGAAAGTAAATAATTCTAAAAGCCAGTAATTTGGGAAATGAGGAACAAATATCTATATGCATGTAGAAGACATAAATAAAAATGAAAGAAATAAATATTTCAATCAGGAATTACTTGAAACATAAACATATTAAATTTTAAAATCAAAAGACAAAGATTGATAGAATGTATAAAATCACAAAATATAAGACACACTGTTCAGATCTAAACTTGTAATTAAAAGTATCAGTAAAGAAAAATATATTTCATGCAAATAATAATTAAAGGATAACAGGAGTAACTACTAATATGAGACAAAATACATTTTAAACAAAGAATTATGAGTCAAAAGACACATTAACAAAAAGTCCAATACATTCAATTCACTTAACAATTGTAAAGTTAGGCAACTGATATATTATCAATATACATCCAGCAAAAATTGACAGAACTGCTGGCAAATACAGAGATTACTACAATAATAGTAAAATACTGTGATATCTCAATTTCAATAATGGATAGAATAATCAAACAGAAGACAAGGACATAGACAGCTTAAGCAACACAATATTGTAACTAAATCTTTCAGTCGTATAAAGCAAAATCTACCCAACAGCAAAAGTATACATATTCTCAATTGAACATACTATATTTCCCAATGTATACCACACATTATGTCACAAACCATGTCCCAATATATTTAAAAAGGTAATTATCATAAAAATTTCCTCTTCTGAACACAATGATATAAAATTAGACATCAGAAACTGAAGTAAAACTGGAAGTTTTAAGTCAAATGTGGTGCTGTATGCCTTCAACACAAGCTAATTTGGAGGTTCCAACAGGAAGATTGCAAATTCAAAGCCTTCCTTGGCAACATAGGGAGACCTCATTTGAAAAAATTAGAAGGCCAGAGAATCTAATCTCAGTGTCACAAAGAAAAAGAGAGAGAGGGAGAGAAGCACATGTAGGGAAAAAATGGGGGGAGGGACACCTTTGAATCCATTATGTAGTCAAGGATGGCCTGGAACTCATGATGATCTTCCTGCCTCAGCCTCACAAGTACTGAGATTACAAACATGTGTCACCACATCCAGCACAAGTAGACAATTTTTTTTTTAAAACTTTGGAAACTAAGCACACTTTAACCAATATATCAAAAAGGAAATAATTATAAATCTTAAGAATTAGGGAACGTTTTTAGATGGATGCGAATGAAAACAAAACTTACTTGGAGTTTCATCGTAGTCCAACAGGTGATGTCAGTGAGGGACACTCTGAAACATGAGCCCCAAGAATGAAGGTCCTCTGAGGTGTGGAAAAGCAGTGGGGGAAGCTGTAAAGGCAAATAGAGAAACTCACCTCTTGCAAATCTAGTATCAAGGTGTTTCAGAGAAGGAAACTGGATTCCTTCTGGATTGTAGTACTCCTTACATCCCAGGTCTGTTAAATATGCCAGTTTGGAAGAGGATCTGATGCCTTAGGAGAGGGAGCCTACATTTCAGGGTCATCCAGCCCTGAAATGGGCTCCTAAATTTTCTATGCTGTCCTCTGGGAAGAGCAACACAGTGAGCAAGGTATTTGCAAGTCAGGGTATCAGAGAAACTAAAAGCCAATGAGTAGTGAGAGCAGAAGCACTGGAAGGGCCCTTGGGGAAGTTGAAAACCAATACACAATCCTGTTTAGGAACCCAGAACTGAGCTCCGAGGAATCCACAGTTGGGACAGTGTGAGTAGGCAGAGCCTGTGAACAGCAAGCAGAGAGAGAAGCAACCAGGGAGAGAAGAGACAGGTCCTGGAGTAGGGACGCATTGCAGGTATGCTGTGTCCATGGGAAGTTGTGCTAGCCACTACTCAGTCAGCTGCACGGCAGCCCCCACTATCCCATGCTGGGGCTGTGGAGTACAGCGGGCCTTGAGTCTCCACTGAGTTCACGGATTGGAGAGTGACATGTAAGAGAGAGGGAATGAGCAAAGATCACGGCTGGAGAACCAGAGTGGCACCCTGGCCAGAGAGCCCGCAGCAATGTACTTGATGGAAGTCTCATGGAGAGAACTAGAGAAGCAGCTGTGGGAATCCAGTGGGCCCTGATAGAAGTCAGTGAGGTACTGTGTATTGAGTCTATTACACTGCAACTTCCTCTCCTTGAATTAACTGAGGGCCATATCTCCGGAGAGAGGGGAAGACTTGCAGTTAGCTGTATATCCAGAGCCTGGCTTGAAGAAGGGAGGCAAGATCTGAGGGCCGTCTGGATCAAGAAGCCTGCTTGCTAACAGACAATTAAGCAAATTACTAGAGGGGAGAGAGACCAGCTTAGAGACTTGCGGTAACAGGCAACATAATGTGGACTGAGAAAACTGAGAAGTAACTTGTGTGGACAGAAGAGCAGGTATGAACCTGGCCAAGAAATCCATCCAGGCTCTCCCTATAAATCAAAGCTCCCTTATAGGTGGACATGGGGACAAGAGCTCAGTAGGTGAATTCAGAATGCACTATAAATGGGATTATGCAGACACATGGACTTTGTACTAACACGTGGGAGTGACAGTGTATCTTTTAAATTTCTTCTCCATTCTTTTTTTCCCTCTTCCCTTCTTACCCTCCAATTTTACTTTTTATTAGTATGTATTTGTAGTAGATAATGATTACATTCCTCACAATGAGTTGGTATATATACATAGTACAACTTATTTCTTTTTTCTATCTTCCTCACTTCCTCTAACTGTTGGTCAACTTTCCATTTGTGAAAAATATCCTTTCCTCCTTCCATTTAGCATATGTATAGGAGGTGTCTGTATTTGTTCACAGGAGGATAAGAATCGATGCTGTAAGTAGCGGTTTTCGTGGGAAAGTCAAGACTACTTAACTAAAATTTTATGTATAGTAACTACACATAAGCTATCAATGTATTAACAGATTCCAGCACTCTCGCAGCTTCCCTCAATCACCAATTGTGCTTCCCTTCGTCTGTATCCCTGATCCTCACATAAATATTTGCTCAAGCTTTATCAACACTATCTCTTTACTCCAACAACAAAAGTAATTTCAACACAGTTTGATCCCCTGCTTTTTATCTGCAAATACTTCTGTTCTTTTCTATTCTTACAGACTTACACCATTTTTCTTTCAACTTAATTTTCTTTCCCTCATTCCAAAATATTCCAGTTTTTCTGGCGGTAGCAGGATGTTACAGTCTCTATGGGGATTGATAAAAAACAAAATTGTTAAAATAAGTTTTAATGAACATAATTAAATATATGGTTGAATCTGTTGACACTAATATAACCACTACAGATTCTCGCCATGCAACACAGCAGTAGGGTCTGATCTTATCAAACTTTTTTTTTTTTAAGATTTGAATCTTTATTGGTACATTGTATATGGCTATCATGACCGCACTCAACATTAAGAATTTGTACCGGTACATTACATGACTTAATTCTCATTTTTCCCATTCCCTTGCCCATCCTACAACTCCCGCCCCCACATACATAAGCTTTGTTTCCTTTTTTTTTTTACCATCGCATTTTTTCTTTCTCCTTGCAACTTACCCCTACCCACATTTCCCTTTTGAATGTTTTCTATTTTACAATATCTATCATACATTCTAGAACTCATTTATGACTTCAATATTTTGTACCAGAGAAAAGATATGGTATTTATGCATCTGTTACCCATTTATTTCACTTATGAGTATGTCCTCAAGGTATATAGGACAAAATTCTTTTTTTTTAAAATTCAAATCTTTATTGGTACCTTATATATACACATCATGATTGCACTAAACATTGAGAATTTGTACCAGCATATGACATTGCTTAATTCTCATTTTTTTCCATTCTCCTACCCAACTTACAACCCCTCACCCCTTATATACACAAGCTTTGTTTTCTTTTTTATTGCCATCATATTATTTTTCCCCTCCTTACTTACCCATACACCCCATTTCCTTTTGAATAATTTGTATTGATCTTATTAAACTTATTAGATTAAGACCTAAATAAATGCCAAAATGTAACCAAAGCCAAGATCACATCACTGGGAAACAGGCACTAACTAAATACATCTACATACAAAAAACAACATCCTTCCAATCCATCCTGTGCCATGGTGTGCACACCACATACAGAAAGAAGGAAGGAAGGAAGAAAGAAGAAAAGAAACAAACAAAGCAATAAAATGCTCCCCCCAAACTCACAACTCCCTCAAAACTTATTCAAAGTGCACTGATGGGAAGGAATTGTACAGTGTAATAAAAAGAACTGACAACAAAAGTGTCAATAAGATATTTGCATAGATAATGGACTTAAGAAACTAAATGGTCAGGAAAAATAAAAAAGACACAAATGAAAAGCTAGCTGAAGTAATGAATGTAATACAAAACATGACTGGCCAGTTTATCAAAGAATTGGTGAAAAGGTACTAAATGAGCATGTTTATGGTTGAATGCATATATAAATGAAGTGCAAAATAAAAGATAGACAATAGGAAATAGAGACATAGATCTTTGGTATATGGGGAAGGAACTGAGAGGTGAATGAAAAGGGGATGAGATTATAAAAAGGGAATTAATTGTAAAGTGCTGTGTACATTCACCAAGTCCCTATGAGGAATATGATTATCACATACTACAAACATTATAATATATTACATATATATGTATAATATATTATATATAAAAACAAACCAAAAAAACCAAAAAAGATGAGAAAACCAGGCAGTAAAATGTTTCCCCGAAGCATTTATTATATATATTATACATGGACACACAGACACACATGATATACATATATATTGTATAATATATACATGGATGGGAAAGGAGGAAGGGAAAAGGTTAATACAAAATAAATAAATTTAAAAAGAAAACATAAAAAAGGAAAAGGTGCCAAACAGATATCTAGGAAATAAATTCTATAGAAATTATGGGTGGGGCCGGAGAGTTAGCTCAGTGGTTCCGGCGCCTGTCTTGCAAGCGCAAGGACCCGGGTTCGATTCCCCGGTAACCACATAACAATACTGGGTGTGGAGACCCACACCCAGCAGCAACCAGTACCACATACCACAGTGCCGGGCGTGGTGGCTCACGCCTGTAATCCCAGCACTCGGGAGGCAGAGGCAGGAGGAT
>PVIR01007974.1:0-58536 GCA_004026965.1 Petromus typicus
CTGCTGGGTGTGGGTCTCCACACCCAGTATTGTTATGTGGTTACCGGGGAATCAAACCCGGGTCCTTGCGCTTGTGAGACAGGCACCGGAACCACTGAGCTAACTCCCCGGCCCTGGCACAGACTATTTCCCCAGCCTCCCACAAAGTTAGATGCGGCCCTCTGCCTGAGCTATGACCGATGCAATGTGGCAGAAGCTCCACTTCCCCCTCAACTTTCCCACCCATGTGCCCAGACCTTCTTCCCCTGCTGCACGCTGATGGCATCAGAGACCTGGCAGGCACAGCCTACAGACTCCAGTGCGCCCAGCACAGGCAGAGGAGCAAACAACAAACTCCCATTGAGGCACTGTTCACTTGGAGACTCTTTGTGACAACAGCTATCAAATTTAACCTGCTGCAGCTACTTTACCCACCTTTCAGAGGAGGCTGAGATTCTGAGATGTGGAAACAGGGCCCCAGGGGAAGGAGCAGATGACCATCAGGGTAATCTCCCAGGACCATCCTCCTCATGGAATCAAGTTAGCCCTTGGCTCTCAGGCTGGCAGCGGACTTCCTTGGCTCTCAGGTTGACAGTGGGCTTCCAGCTCAGGTGGGACCTGATGGCTGCTGTAGGCTGCTCCACACCCCGAGTTCCCAAGGGCCAAGTCATGAGCTACCTGATGCCTACCAGTTCTCTGCTCCTTTTCCACCACATATCAGATGCTCATTGGGATTCCCCTCCTTGTTGGAAGTCCCAGTCTGTGCCCAGGCAGCACATCCCCAGGTCAGGCCTGGCCTTAGGTTCCCCAGGAAGGCACAAAACATGCACAAGTGCCTTTCCATCTATGGCTGTGATGGTCTGTCAAGGAGACTAGCTCAATCTCACTTTTGTGGAAGGAAGTTGAAGCTCAAAGAGCTCTCAGGACAGGGATGTGCATGGAAGGACAGCTCCTCGAGGAGGGCAGATCCCTCTTCCACCTGTGACAACACCTACCGAACTTAACCTACTGCAGCTCGTCACTCTGGCCGTATAATCCAATTCTGAGGCAGGTGGGGGACTTCAGTGGGCTCTGACCCTGGGCAGGACTTACCCTTGGGGGCAGATAGAAAAGCTTCTCCTACCTGGTAGAGTCCATGGTCCAAGAGAATAATCTCTGCTTTGCCTGTGCCCGGATGCTTCCGCACCAGCACATTGCCTGGGTGGGGGTCACAGTGCACAAAGCCATTGACAAAGATCATCTCACTGTACATCTTGCCCAGGTAGCGGGAGATCTGGAAGAGAAGGGAGGTAGTGGGATTTCCACCGTCTGGGGAATTCTTTCCTGGTTTTGCAGTTGGATCCCTTCTAAGAAGAGACTAAAGGGGCCCTGAAAAATGGTGATGAGGAAGATGGTTTGAGGTGATTTAGTTCCCCCTTTAAGATGGAAGCTAAGCTCTAATCTAGTCCTTCTCCACTTGAGTCACTCCTTAGAATCACCCTGACCTTAGGAACCATCACAGGAACAAATATTTTCTTCCTTTTTCTTTGTCACCAGCATTTCCTTAAAGCTCACAAAGTGACTTCAGTGAATGGTAAGGTAGGGGAATGGCTGCTCCTCCTCCTCCTTCCTGTGGATGGACCTTTCACTCCCCACACCCTTCCCTCCATTCTTCTCTCTTCCCTCCTCTCTTCTCTCTCCTCATTCTTTCCCAAAGCTGAGAACAGGTTAGGAACTATCCCACTTGTTCCTTCCCCCAAAAGTAGGGCTAGGACCAAGGACCAGGACTAGGCAGCCCCACCACCACCCTGCTGGCTCCCTAGCAGCTCCGGGGTCCGGGCCCTTCTCCCTCCCTGACACGCCTCCTCGGCAGAGCCCACTGCTAATCTGATTTATGATGTCGGCACAGAAGAAATGACACCAAGGAGGCCATTTAAATCATCCTGTCACCGCTGCTCTCCCTGCCGAGGCAGCCTTCTTATCTCTGCTCCCTTTTTTATTAAACCGAAAAGCTTCTGCCCTGCTAGGGAACAGCTGCAGAAAAGAGCCAGACCTGGGCCCAAAGAGGGTCTGCCAATGGGCTTCCAGGGGACAAAGACACGCTCGAGCAGAAAGCTGGCACCCCAGGACACTGGCTGCGCTTGGCTTTCCTTTCTGCTTGAGTGGACATCTACAGTCATTAACAGACATATTCCAGGCAAGTAAGAAGAGCTGGGGCTCCTGAGGTGGGAGGCACAAGATGAAGATCTTTCCTCAACCTACAAACTCCTACATAGGCAGGCTCTCCCTCCCTCCCTGGTCTCATCTTGTACCATGTGTCATCTTGTACCATGCTCCAGCTACATTCAGTCTATCTCATCCCCGGTAATCCCTGTGCTCTCCTGCCTCAGGGCTTTTACACGTGCTGTTCCCACTGCCACAGCATTCTTGCCATTTCCTCAGTCACTAGGTTCAAGCCCTCCTTCCCCTCCCATACTAGATCAGACAGCCTACCTGGAGAAGCATCCCTAACCTCCCTTGCTAGAAGAGGTTCCCTAACCCCACACTATGTCATCAGACTGTGCTTCTCTTTCACAGCCTAGCAATTACATGTGATTATCTGATTAATGACCTTCTAGCCCACTATCATAAACTCCCAAACAACAGAGACTAGCTCTGTTTTGTTAAACAGCTTTATTGAAGCACAATTTATGTATCATAGCCTGGCTTTTTTTGCACGGGCTTATTTGTAACAGAGTCAATGAATAATATAAGACCCTTAGATCTCTATGGCTTCCTGAGATCCCAAGGTTCCTATGACGAACACTTGCCCTAACCCCATTATTCTCCTCGGAAACCCAATCAGTTAGAATTGGTGCCAAATTAAGTGACCAAGAATAACCTGCCTTAGAAGCAACAGCTGGGGTCCTTATTAACAGCTGTAAAGGAAGGTAGAGTCATAACCCCTATTTTTGAGGAACTGAGATTCCTCCAGATTAACTTAATTATTCATGGCTGAAAAAGACACAGCCAGGACTCAAAGCAGGGGTGACCCGAGGCCTTCTCTAAGCTCACACCTACGTCTGCACCTTTCAGGTGAGCTTGGTGGTCTGATGCAAGTTGTTTCCATGCTCATCTTCAGTCAAACGGAAACGATAACAACTCGACTGTCAAGGGTAGCCACAGAGGTAAATCAGAACATCACGGTGCTTGCGACCCAGTAGTTACGCCATAGTGGTTGTTACTGATTCTCCCAAGTGAGTAGATTCAGGTCACTGTACCTTTCAAGAGGTGACGACATTTAAGACACTGTGCTCTCCTGCTCCACCAGCACTCCAGTGACTCGGGTGAAACTCATGCATGCCCTGGTCCTTACTGTCTACTCACTCTACAAACAGGGCTCCGTCCCAGACCACATTCTTAGACAGGCTGAGAAGCGGAGTGTCCAGCGCTGCCACACACCGCTTCCAGAGCTGGCCCTAGGTAAGCTAGCAAGTCCCCACCTCTGTTTCACTAAGACACCTTCTGTTACATTCCCGGGAGCTCCTTGGAGCCATACTTTGAAAGGCTGTATCTGCCAAACCAATTGCATTTATTAAGTAATCATTCATTTTTATTTGTCAAGGTCCAATCAGGGCTCCTGATCAGTCCAAGATAAGCAGCGCAGCCAGACTGAGCTGACGGAATTCCAGCCAAAAAGCAGAGAAATGACATTTCATTTAGTCTGGGCAGGCCTGTCATGGGGAGATGTATGATCTCCCTTTAAGCTTTTTGAAATATTGCTAATCACTCTGGGCCCCTTATTACTGCACTGAAAGATGATCCCTAGGGACTCAGGGTGGGTGTAGGGACTCAGGGTGGGTGGGGGAGCCCTGTCCACAAGGACTGAGCTGCTTCAGAGGGAGGAGGGAAGGGCGCTGCCATTGCTGCCCGTATAAACAAGTACAACCACCAGAGCAGCCCTCCCCTTTCAATACCCCCTTACTTGGGTATCATTCCATCTGGGCTCTGCTCTTGATGTCTGTTTTAACCAGATGCCAATAGGATGGATAGATGTGGAAGGCAAAGAAAACAGCAGGAACCAGTCAAAGCTAACAGCTCCGTGGTGGAGCCATCTTGGTGGGGCTACCTTGAGCATGACTGGCATCGAGATAAGGGAATAAGGCACCTTCCTTTAAACTTAGAAAAAATGAATACCCATTATCACTGTCAAAATGTTACTCTCAGTAAAGTTAAAAACACAGCTCGTACAAATATGAAAGGCCACATGTCAAAGATCCCTTAACTCACCAGCAAAGGAAAAAGTAAGATGGTAGAACTGGTGGGAGAATTGTGAAGAACCAGAAACTTAAGGGCATTTAAATGGGATTAAGAAACTAAGATTCTAGATGAAAAATGCAAGCTGATTATTGTTCAATAAGGTATTGAAAATAACCTCTACAGTTATCTTTTTTACTGGACAGAAATTATTTGCATCTCTACTGGGCAAGATGTACAAGTTGATGTATGACTTCAGTCTGAAGCCTTAATCAATTGTCAGTAACAAAGTCAAACAAAAGTACATTTCCCTAGATATTAAAATGAAGGGGGTTGGGGAGACTAGCTGAACAATGTCCAAGAATGATTTTGAAAGGGTACATTGTACTCTTCCAGCCTTATTTCTAAGTTGTACATGATTTTTCTTAACATTTTAGAATTGTGTTAGAGTCTCTCTGGGAATCTATCTATCCACAGAAGGTCAGGCAGCACCTACCGGTACCTTACACTTCCCAGGAGAAAACGTAAGGGCCCTGCTGGGCACCACTTTCTCTCCCACCCTTCCACATGATGTTAGCCACACCTTCCATAAAGAACAGACAACTGTGTCCCCAATGCTGTCTCTGCCCTACTAACAGTGACATCTTTGCCGAGATAAAAAGAAATACCTTTGATGAGAGGTCATAGCCAAGGTGCTGGCCAGGTACTCAACATGGATGCACTGAATACTGACAGACACCATCTACAGGAAACAAGTAAGGAAGGAAGATGCACACGGGGAAAGACGCCTCATCCCCTGCTCAGCAATTATGCCCACAGGAGCCATTGCAGGTGCCCTCCTGCCAGAGAACAGTCTCACGACAGTCATGTCATCCTGCCTCTCCTTCCCCAGGAAGCTCCTCCTGGAGGTAGTTGGGGCTTCCCTGGATCCAGCAAGGTGCTCCATTTTGAGAAATGACCCCTTCTCCTCCAAGAAATCCTGGACAAGTGACTGGACCAAGCATGTAGCTCAGTAGCGAAGCATTCACCGGGTGTTTTCAAAGCCCTGGGTTCTAGCCCCAACACCATTACAGATCAACAACAACAACAACAACAACAACAACAAAACAAAAAAACAAGACCCGAACAGGTGGCTAACCAAACCACAGTGTTAAGTAACACCAGGGTACCGTGCCATTTAGAAAAAAAGTTACTAAGTCTTCTAATTGTTCCTTGTAAAAAGAATGTGCCACTCACAAGTGATTTCAGTAATTACACAATGCCTTTATTCTCTAACAGCAGGGAAGAGGAAAAAAAACAGAACTCTATAAAAAGGCTTGGTAAAGAATTAATTTAGTAAATAATACTTAAGTCAAGGAGTTATTTTTGGATTTTTCTCAAGACTTGAATTGGCTGGAAGTACTTTAATTATTCTATAATTGCATGAATTAATTTATTCCCACCCCCAAGGGAAAGTCTATTTATGTTCCTGGGGGCGTCTCGGAAGCAAGGCCAAGATCTCTGAAAGAAACAAGAGGTTGGCTAGAATATTAATAATCACACAAGTCAACCCATATTAAATAGAAAGAGGTTTGTCATTCACACTTTGCTCATTCCCAGTTTCTGCCTGGGCCTCTGGACACAGACGGACCACTACACAAAGCACAGTATGTTAAACGTTGCCTACCTCATCCCCAGGAACCACCACTAGGGCAGCGATGGCGAACCTTTCAGAGCATTCAGTGATAACAAACAGCCCACTGCAGCAAGTATGTCATAGGTTCGCCACCACTGCTCCAAGGTATATAAACCACAGACCCTCTGCTAGTACAAAGAACTGAGGCCAAACTCACTGATACCTGGGCAGTAATCGTGGACAAGCAAATGCTGAAACAACATCCCTGACCTCAAGAGTGCTGAGAATCTGCTCAGGCACCTATAGTGTTGAGAGAAGACAGTGGAGACGCCAGGCTAGGCCCAGGAACCCAGGGAGGTGGCTCAATGGTACTTCTGGGTACTAGGAAAGCTTCTCCCGAGAGTCAAGCAGGTGGTACCACAGAGTCTAGAAAGGCTCCTCAATTCTCATATTACGGATGCCCTGCAAGTCACCCTGGACCCAGAGAGGCAGAAGCAGGTCCTAGGAGCTACTGGAAGATATAGTCAAGTGGAGTTTGAAAAGCTGTTATATCTAGTACCTCCAGCCATGGACTATGAGACATTTCAAAGGAAGATTTTCTTATCTTTCCACCTTAATGGAACTGATATGAGAACTGAAAAACAAGGTTCTCCCCTCCCTGCTCTCCAGGCTGCAATATTATCCTGGCACCACTGCACAGGGGCTTGGGGTTGGAATTCTGGTTGATTTGATTCCTTGTGCACTGAATGTACATTGGGCCCAGCATTCACTAAGTGTTCTATGTTTCAATTATCAGACAGTCCTACGGATCACTTTCTAGTATCCTACTTAAACAAAGAAATGGGGACATAAAAGGGTGAATTGTATCCCCAAAGCGGCACAACTTATAAGCAGCAGACCCAGCCCCTTAACTCCTAAGTGACACCATTTCCAGTCCCTATACTGCTCTGAGAAGCTGAATCTCCAGGAGGCTGCCCTGTGCACACAGGCCCCTCGCATACCCAGGAGCTTCCAAGAAATAACCAAGGAAGACAATAGGAGAAGATATTTCTTTCTAGAAACTTCTATAACCAAGATCTTCCACATCTGCAGGTACCAGAGAATCACAAAGACCCAGCAGGTAGAAATGTGCAAAAATGAAAACAGCCCATTCAACAGAGGTGGTGGTAGAAACAGGGAACCAAGGGGAAAGAGAGCTTGCATGGGGGACAGCAGCACAAGCATAATGAATGACTACTACCCAGCTTCCCCATCTATAGATTTGGACAACTCACAGGTGAACAAGACAGGAAAGGAGCAAGGAGGATTCTCAAAGACTCTGTGGAGGAGTGCCTCTGGGACTGTGCCTCTGGGACTACTGTCCTCATGAATTTTGAATTGTGTGCAACTTTTTTATAGAGCCTCATAGCTGGCAAAGTTCACACCATGGCCCTAAAGAGTAAGTAGTTATCACTCGGTCTGCACAGATGAGCAGATTTAGAGTAACTCAGCCAAGGGCACCTAGCCAGTCACCCACTGACACAGCCAGACACAGCCCAGTCCCAACTATGAGACCTTTTACCCTTCCTGCCCAGCACCTGGTCTCTGAGAAGCCCTACCCCGTGCCACACACTGTCCAGACCTCTACTACAGCGTTTAACAAATAGCACCTGTATTACCAGCTGTTCAATAAAATGTGCTGCAGGGTGGATCTGAGACCCCTGCACTGCTCTACAATGGCAGGAAATGGATTTTCAAACTTCCAGAAAGAAACCTAGCAAGAGCTTCTGGCTAAACATGGCAGACAACCCATGCCACTAACTCCACTGCTTCGCCAGCCCCACTAAAATGGCTCTGTAGGAAGAAAAGAAGACAAGTGGGATGGCCAGCAACAGCAGACAAAACGAGACAAGCAAAATCCTTCAGCTGTGAAGAGGGGCGGCGCCCAAGAATCGACTCAGCCAGGTATATGCCAGCAAGCGAAAGCTTTACGGCTGTTATCTGTGGGCTCCGGAAAAGCCTTGGTGCACCAGGCTCCTCTGAAAGTGGGATTTGGAGGAATCTTGAAAAAGGATGAGTTGACTTTCAACGTGTAAGCGTAACCCCCAGGTCCCTCCCAACCCTGATGCAAGGCTGGGATTTACACTCCGGAGAAGGGAACAGACAGACCCCGCACCCCCCACAGGACTGTCGTGCTGAGGACCACACAGTGATGGCCAAGGGACCATCTGCCACAGTACCTCGGGGATGTCCAGGTAGCATCCCCTGTACCCCTGCCTGGACCTACTCTTTGTCTTCAGACACAGGCATATGTGCCCACCAGGCCTCAGTCATCTGTCCCTGCTACCGCTATACTCCTGCTCTGTCACCTTTCTCTTGGCTAATTTCACGCCAATTAAACTGGGCTGCAGCCCAGGCAGGGTCTTAAACACACACTCACTGAAATCCAATTAACCTTCGATAAAGGTCCTGCAATCAATAGTGCTTCTGTGGCTTGAGGAGGCTCCACCCAGCCTGGAAAAGCAGACTCCTGCTCGACCTTTACTTTTAATGAGATCAATGACAGTCACTGTCACCAGCTCTTAAAGTGACTGGCAAATATGATCACCAGGTCAGGCCCTCGGTAACATCTGCTTCTGGGTTCGGAGACACAAACAAAGGCCCTTGAGAGGTTGCTGGTGCCCAAGGCCCACGCTCCTCCCCAGGGGAGCACACCTGGAAGGCCACCTCATGCCTGGAGGTACAAAAGCTCACCTGGTAGCCTGGGCTCCTGGCTTCACGACAGGGTGAAGGAAGTGAGGGAGGGGGATGAGCTTTAGAGAGTGTCTGAGCAACCTGGAGACTCTGCTAAAATGCAGATTCTTGCAACCCTTGACCATCTTCCCAGCCCAGATTCTGACTGGCAAGTGATGCCCAGCAATCTGCACTGTTGATTAAACTCCTCCTGTGTTTCAGTAATAGACAGTTGGAGACCAGTCTCATACCCACAGAGGATACAAAACACTGTTCTATAAAATATTTCCATAGAAAGGATCCTCAGACTCCAGCTAGTCCAACTGCTTCAATAGGAAACCAAGGACCAGACAGGAGCTGTAACTTGCCTATAGGCGCACAGCAAGGCACTACAGGGCTGGAGCTCGAACCAACATCTCTTCCCTCCTAACCTGGTGTTTGCTTCTCCAGATCCATCAGCAACTGGCTCGTTAAGACCGGTCTTCAGGTCCTCACAAGCTGGAGGCCTCGGTGTGACTGAGTGTCTTCCCAGTGCATGGCACTGACTCAACAAGGACTCAACAAGGGCTCACAGGACTCGGGAGCCACCTTCCAGTGGAGTCATAGGTCCTAGCAGACAAGATGACACCAGCCACAGTGCCACCAGAAAGTAGACTGCTCCTCTTACATGTCCCTTGTAATTCTATCCCCCACAAAATGCTCACAGCCCAAGGATAGTCACTCCAGGACTGGCTTGCTGAGTCCCTTAGGCCTAGGGAGCCTATGGAAGCTCCAGGGTCCATCTGAGCCTTTCTAGAATGTGGAGTCTTCCATCCTCAGCACCACTGGTCTCCATGGCCTTTGATATAGTTGGTAAGAGACATGAAAGATTAATCCTCAGCCTATGCTTTGTCCAAAGATAAGAGAAAGGAATAAACATTCCAAAAGAGACCCCTGTCTGACTGAGGCCAGACCTAACACTGAAGGATTCCATTTACATGATGCTGAGGAAGGGCTGAAAGCAGTTTATGGTGACAAGTCAGACAGCGGCTGGGGTGGCAGTGGGGACACTGACTGGGAGGGGTATGAGGAAGCTTCCCAGAAACTGTTTGTATCTTTGGCTGGATGGTGACGATGCGGTCCACAGATATGAACACTTACCAAGGATGCCCTTCTGACTGGTGACTCTTAAGATTGGTACACTGCCTTCCCTCTCTGGATGTGACTCCTGATCTGCACAATGGAGACCAGAGGCCTCTTTCTGAAAGTCAACTGTGTAGAGGGCCTGAGAAGTGCATGGGCTCAGGCAGGAGATCAGCCTTAATGGTAAGAAGAGGCAGAGGAAGAAACAATAGGGCCACCTATAAGGGTAATAAAAATAAAAATGGTCCAGCTGCCACTTGGGGGTGCGTGT
Source organism: Petromus typicus (assembly GCA_004026965.1). Taxonomy (NCBI): domain Eukaryota; kingdom Metazoa; phylum Chordata; class Mammalia; order Rodentia; family Petromuridae; genus Petromus; species Petromus typicus. The sequence continues at coordinate 9,915 of PVIR01007974.1, forward strand.
ACACCACACACCACATACTGTGCTGCTATTTCAGCATTAATTCAAGTTGTCCTTACAGATCTCTTAGGGTCCCATTCTTAAAAACAGAGAAATGTTCCTGCAAATGAGATAAGAGGCTATTTACCATGGATTAGAAAGAAAAGGGTTATGTTCAGATAGTGCTGGGTAGTGGCAAAGCTTCGTAGGCAGGCTGGCAGCTCCTTGGTAGTTACTGATGTGGACTCCAGGGGCCACCGCAGCCCAATGCTGAGCTCTGGGAAGGATATGAAGAAGGTGGGGAGGCAAAGTGGACAGTGGAATTGTGAGGAACTGAGTTCACCCTGCTTCTTCCTCTGCTGGCTGTGACACCCAACCTCCCTGAGCTCTGTCTTTCTCCCTGAGAAACTTCTATTACTAACAGTAGCTGTGAGGAGCACAGCTTCTCTGTCTCACGTGCCTGGCATGTACCATGGTTCCAACAGCTCTCATCTCTGGGTCCACAGAAAACAACCAACATTCTTGCCCAGCTCCGCCTCTCAGAGGCCAACTCAGGGACCCAGGCTGCCGTGTTCACCCCTTCACTGACTCAGGGGGTGGGCCAAGGCCTGTCTGCCAGGACACTGGCCTTGTCTGCAGGGGAGTGCCAGGGATGGCGACGGAACCACAGCAGCACTGTTTCTGGAGGGCACAGCCTGCCAAATCCACTGCCATAAATGCCTCTTTCAGCCACCAGCAAGTGACACCAGAGCACATCTCTCTACCTCTGCACTCTCCTTGGAAAAGCAAAGCTGCCTCTGATTAAACATCATTCGGGCCTTGGCTCACTGGATCCAGAGAGATGAATTGACTTGGGGCAGCTGGAGTGTAGATCCTGCCACAACCAGCTATAAGGAAACACCAATAGCTGGGTCAAGGCCTCCAGTCTCTAGATGAGCACGCAGCGCCTTTGCCCCTGAAGGAGGTGGCCACCCATCCCCCATCATACCCTTTCCCCACATCACAGCCAAAGACTGTCACTGACCGGATCCCTACCCTGCACCACCCCAGAAGCATCCCCTGCAAGGGATGGAGCACAGTCAGAAGCCCTGGTTGTTTACAAGGTGGCATGATGGTGCACATCTGTAACAACCACTCTGGGAGGCTGAGCAGGAGGACCACGACCGCAAGTTCAGGCCCAGCCATGCAGCGTAGTGAGATCCTGTCTCAAAAAGAAATATTAGAAGGGCCTGGGATGCAGCTCAGTGTGAAGGAATAAGGGGAAAAGAGGAAGAAGAAAAGGAAAGAGAAGAAGAGAAAAAAGGAGCAGCCTATTTGTTACTAGCAGAGTGATCACAGGAGATCTCTATCTCTGTCTCTCTGTCTTGTCTGTCTGTCTGTCTGTCTGCCTCTCTTTTCAAAATCTGCAATGGAGGCTGAATCACTCTTTTTCTCACTTGACCTCTCCAGGTAGCAGAACTCATGGAAGAAAGCCTGTGGGGATCTGGGGGTGGGGTGGCTCTGCCTGAGAAGCCACCCCTCAAACAGGATCTTGTCCACATCCCCCCAGTGGAAGACAAAAGCTTCACCTGAAGGTCTGCCCAGCCACAGCCAACCCAGGCCTCCAGACTGATCCACACACCCTATCGCAGACCCTCCTCCTCTCGTGGCGGAAGCGGGCTGGGCTTGGAGCACTGGGTCCCAATCAATGGCTAATCACTTTCCCTCTCTAGCATCTGATTCCGTGTCTTCAGAGAGAGACAGTAAGAATTCCCTCCAGGGCCTCTGACGGACAAAGGGCAGGGAGAGGGGAGGCGGCAGGGTCAGCACACTGACTCTGCCCCACCCACCGTACCTATGGCCACCCAGCTGTGTGGGACCCAGATGCGACCAAAAGGAAGATGGGCAATGGCTCAGAAGGGCAAGGGAGGCCAGGAGGGGTGTGTCCCCATCCCCACTGTGTATGGCCAGCTGGACGAGGTGACCTGGCCAAATGGACCTGCCCTCCATTTGTCATTCTTCAGACAACCGACCCCACAGCCTCTCCCAAACAACCCCACATCCTGCATGCACAGTGCAGAGCCCCAGCCTCACCTCATCAACGTCGATTTTGTTCCTCTCCATGTAGTCCCTGTCATTGACCTGCCCGCCCTCCACAAACTCCATCAGCAGCACCCGCTTGGTGGACAGGTCCCAGTAGATTTGGGGGACCTGGAACAGGAAAGGGCAGGTCACATCAGGACAGGCTGGGGGTCAGGGGCCAGGACCACAGCAAGGCTCAGCCACGGTAGGCCTTGCCTCCCCACGGGGACCCAGTCCCACAGAGACCCCTCCTGCTTCCCCACCCTCTCAATGCCTTCCACACTGGGCCTCGGAAGGCAAATGTGAGTGGTTCTCCCCAGCACTGAACCATCCCCTCTCCCACCTCCTCAGGCCACTCTAGCCTCGCCAACACCCTCCTCCGCCATCACAGCTTTCCCACCAGGTGACGGATGTGCTAAAGGTAAGGAGCAAATGGATGGATCTTTACCAGATTCCAGCCTCCTACAAGCCCCTCGTGGACACAACAGTGGATCTCAACTTAACATCTATTTCCAATCCTCCTCTTCACCAAGATGACAAAGAATGCTTTCCCCACTGGTCTTGCTGTAGATGTGGTCGGTCATGTGATTCCATTCTAACCTATCAAATCTGAGTAATTTACTAGGGAATTCTGGGAAAGTTTTTATTTTCTTGATTTAAAGAGGGATTTTGGAGTGGAACTACTCTGCTTCCTCTTCCTGCCTTATAAATGAATGTGATTTCCAGAGCGGCAGCAGCCATCTTTCAACCATGAAGAACCCAAGAAAATCAGACTACTAAAATGGTATCCACAGGCAACTGCTGCAAACCTTGCTACTATATGAGGAAAAAACATCTTTAGAGGACTTTCAGTTATCAGCAAATGACTGCAATGCTAACAGATAAGCTCACTAACTCCCTCTGACTCTGAGAACATGAAAAGCCAAGAGGAAAACAGATTCCCCCAGGAGCAGGAAGAGGTATGAATGTATCAGGGTTGTTATGATGCCACATGAGGGGGTGACAGCAGTGAGGACCACTCTAGCCAGGCAGCTTTTCAAATCCCCAAAGTCTCCCAGCCACAAGATCATGGCCCTCAATCCAGAGCAGAGGCCTCCTCTGTGTTCCCAATTCTGATGCGCTCAGCTCATTCACTCAACTCCTTATACCGCAACAGTCTCCCCACTAGCAAGAAGCACTGTTTCTGCTCCACTTGGGAAGGAAGCTGGAGGGCAAGTGGGTCTCTACACCGACTGACCCTGAATGTTCCATTACTTTGCACTTTGAGTGTTGCCTTTTGAAAATCTGGGCCAACGGAGAGATCTGTGACTGTCTGTTCCTTTGAATTTGAAATGTAGACTTGTTTGACTTTTTTCAAAAAGCATCTCTTTAAAAACAAACCTAGAGTGGGCCTAGTGATACATGCCCATAATCCCAGCTACCCAGAAGACTGAGGCAGGAGGACTGACAGTTCAAGGCCAGCCTGGGAAAGTCAGTGAGAATGTGCCTCCAAATAAAATTAAAAAGGCTGGGAATGTGGCTCAGTGGTAAATCACTTGACTAGAATGCATGAGGCCTCAAGCTTGATCCCCAGTACTGCAAAATAAGCAAAAAAAGGTATGGATTCATTTATCATTTTTGTTCATGTTTGCTAAGTGAGAAGGATGTCATTTTCAGTTCATTTCTTCCTTCAGTTTGGAATATTAAGCATGGTGTTAGGCCTGGGGCTTTGGGGACAGGAGGTTACTCTCCCAGCAGGGTCCCCGGGGCCACATGAAGGACACCGGGACAGCTACCATGTATCCCTCTGGTGTGACCAGTCCAGCCTCTGACCACAGAATGTGCCCTTTGCACCCAGTGCTCAGATCTGAAATGAGAGAAATACCGAACATGGGGAAAGGAGGAGCTTGTCACGGGAACTTGGGGTGGAGGTGGGGGTGGAGCATGGATCAGCATGACCAGGACTGCAAAGGGCCCAGTTATTCCTCACCCCATCAGGAAGGTGACCTACCCTGTAAATCATTGGATGATCGGAAGGGTCCAAGTGTGGGTCATGTTCAGCTGGTACCCAGGCCTCACCTCCATCCCTCTACCCTCTTCTTCCATCAAGGAATCAAAGGAGGAAAGTGAACCTCCCCACAAAATCCAACACAAATCCCTGGAGGCAATGTCACACCTGACTGAGGACCTTGGGTCTGTGCCTGCCACAGAGCAGGGGCTCGACCTGTGAGTCCCACCTACTCCCAAGCTGAAGCTAATGATGACCTCAAGGAAGGGGGTAGATTCTGAAAAGTTCTACCCAAGACTCTGGGAGGCTCCTACCTCAGTGTGTCCAGGTCTTAGGCTGCTACTTTGTTCCTATGCTCTGGCTTGTCCCCCAGAGGCCACAGTCCAGCAAGGTAGAGCACAGACCTGCAGTCAGACTGCTGGGAGGGGCAGTGCCTCAGCCTCCTACAAGCTGTGTGACTATGGGTCAGTTTTAGAGCCTCTCTGAGCCAGTTTTACTGGCAGAAGCAGCATACTTGACACAGTACCAGACACTTAGCAACTGCTGGACAAACATGAACTGCCCTCATGCCTACCATATAGTGTATCACAGCCATTCCAATCCGCACTGAGGCTGAGGGTGCCGCAGACGATCTGCCACCACTTGTCTTTGCCATGAAGCATCACAGAGGCAGAGGACCACAGCGGTTTGAGACACAGGCTCTGAGCCAGGGCGCCTCTATTCAAAGCTTATTTCTCCCCTTACAGGACACCCTATGTGACCTTGGATACATGATTTGATCTCTCTGGGCCTCCATACCCCCATGAAGATAAGAAGTTAAGAATGGCCTCACCCAGCCAGGTGTGATGCATATAATCCTCACTCTGGGAGGCTGAGGCAGGAGAATTACAAGTTCAAGCCCAGCTTCGGCAACTTAGCAACTTAGCAAAATCCTGTCTCAAAATAAAACATGAAAAAAGGGCAGGGGATGTAGCTCAATGTGAAGGCCCTGGGTTCAATCCCTAGGTCCAGGGAAGGGGAAAAAAATGCACCTCCGTTGTGGGGCTGTTAAAAGAATTAAAGAATAAATACATGCAAGGCATTTTAGAAAAATATAACACAGTCAATGCATTTCAAAACGTTAACTATTAATTACACATGAGTAGTTGCTAATTTCAAGATTCTAAGAAGCTAGAATCTTGAAAAGTATAACATCCCTCAGGGTTTGTCCACAGTTTCTGGAGATTCCAAGCTCCTCCCCCAACAGAAAGAGACCCTGGAGTGACTCCGCTGTGACAAGGCCCTTCCCCTGCCCAGCACCACACACAAAACACTCTCCTCTCTGCCAGGCCCCAGCCCAGCACTCAAAGGCTCGGCCCTTGCTGCCCTGTTGCCAGCTGTCCTGAGCATTCAGCCGGCTGCCCTCACCTTCCTTCTATCTCCTGGACACCTTATTTGCATGCAGTGCTGGTCTGAGGTGCAGAGATTTATAGTATGGGGCCAAGGTTATTAAACCCCTCAGAAGCACTGGAAGACACCTCACACACTGAGAGGTAAACTCTTTGCAGAGGCGTAATTACACACAGATGTTGTGCCAGGGCTCCAGCATGCAAAAGCAATCTATCTCCAGTTTTAAGAGCTGAACTGGGTTCACAGTGCAAAATTCACTCCCTGCTTGGGGTGTGTTTAGGCAAAATTAATTACTCGAGAGCCTCTGTTCCACCACTGTCTTAGGAACAGTGTACGGTTCTGGAGGCAGCAGGTCAAATCGGTTTATGAATTATTTACCCATTTGGCATACTCATTTCACAAATTTGTGTCATTATTATTACATGTCTTGGTCTGGCCATTGGTAGTTGGCCCAGCCAAGGGACAATTTTGCCGTTTCCATGGAAACAGCAGAGGAGCTGTTTCTGTTTGTCAGGCTCAGAGCTCTGGCTCTGAGGGGCGCCCCTGCTGGGTAAAAGGCAGCAGAGAATCCTGAGTTGAGCACCAGACTTGGAGTAAGAAACCCTGGACTGTCATCTGTAAAAGGGGATGACAGCCGCTGGAAGGAAGGGTTTGCTGTCACTGTACCCGCACTGCGCCTGATCCCTCTGTGTCCACAAAGAAGAAGCATTTAACAAATACTGCTTACTCCTCTAGACAGTCAGGACTTCTTAAAAGACCTCTAACTGCTTCATCTTGGGAACCACAAACACAAAGAGCAGTGTCTGTCACATGGAGAAACAGTCTCTGCTCCAGCAACTTGTGTGCTCCTGCCCCGTTAATGGGAAGTCATCAGGGCCCAGGCCAACCTTCCAGCTCCTAGCACAACAGGCTTAGGACATGCTTAGTAAGTGCAGGATAAAGGAACACTAAGGAGTGGGACAGCCAAGTGGAAGCATATTTGGGGCCCCGTGGCCTTATGCTAAGTAGCTCATCTCAGTTTATTTGAGAGAACCCAGTTTTCACCCAGCTGGTAATTCGAGTTCAAAAGCTAATACAGAGTTCTCAGATCCATAGTCTGCACTTGTGGATTCACACGCACGAGGAAATTGAGACACTCAAATTACAGGAGAGGCCATCAAAAGTCCAGGGGACCAAAATGGAGCCTGCAGATGGGCTAGTAAACCTCACCTTCCACCAAAATCAGTGCATCAAGACCCTGCACTGATCATTACAGCTTCTCTTCCCATGAGCCAGGCCTTGAGATTTCCATGGAGTTAGTACAGAAATATCATTCCTAATCTCTATGTCTCATGATGTCTTCCAAAGTCACAAGACCCCAATGGCCAGAATACAGAGCCTTTCCCATGCAGTGCTCCCAGCCAGCCTCTTTTCCAACCAAAGAGCTACATGACTGGGCACTCTAGAACTCACACATGAAGCTCTTAAGAGCCCAGGGGCACACACGCACGTGCATGCACACAGACACACAGACACACACACACACACACACACACACACACATGCCACCTTCTTCTGGCCTCTGGAGTGAGAAAAAAGCTGTGATCTCTTCCCGAGTTGAAAGCAAAGCTTTCTGGGTAGAACCCCAGAAAAACTCTCCAACCTCTACATCATCATAATGAGCACAAGTCCCACCAAGGGTTTCACTCACTCCTCCCCTTATTTGCCCTGGGGGGACATCGGGACAGTCCTCAAAGACCAGTTCTACTGCCAGCTCCTCAGCAACAGCTTCCCTGACCTGATGGGCCATGGGGGCTCCTGAATCCCAGGTTCCCGCCCCCCTTCTGATGACCCTCCTTCCACTCACTCACAAGACCTCAAGGTAAGGGGCCAGTGGATTGAAGTCTTGCATACGTCTTAGCCATTTCATGTGTGTGATACTGGGCTGCTATTCGTATCAGTTCCTGTCTTTTCTTCGCTGTGTCACAGATGAAGTTTTTGAGTGTTTACCCCATGCCTGTTTCCCCGTCAACTCTGTGGGTTCTGTTGTGCAATTCTGCATGCTGTGATGGTTTCTAGGAACACCCGGTGTGTTACCGCAGAACTAGCTGTACATTCAATAAGCTAATGTGATATACAAGTGCTCTGAACGGGGCCAGTGTAGAGTCATGCTCACTATCCCTATCCTCACCCTCACCCTACGCTTCATAGAAGCAGAGACCACAACACACAGCCTCTCGGGTAGTGCTTGGTGCCTTGCAATTGAAGATTATGCAATAAAACATCTGTTCAATTGACTGACGGGTCAAAAATCACACTAGGTATTTCTTTGGAAACTGCCTTGAAGATTTAAATATGTATTACCAGTGACAAATCACCCATTTTCAGTAACAAAACTAAGGAAGATGTTCTCTAAAAGGGATAGTCACAGAATAAACCAGTCCTCCCACCAGACCACCATGGTCCCCTCTGCCCAGCCCCTCCTACCTTTAGGAAGTCAAAGTGTTTGAGCATTTGGGCCACTTTCTCAGCATTCCTCCCTTCATTGAGGAAGTCCAGCTCCAAAGGCAGGTTCTTCTTAGCTTCGTCCACCAGCCACATAAACTCAAACTCTGGGAAGAGCTGCTTCACAGCCAGGACAAGCACCTGAAATCCACCAAGTCCCTGGTCAGTCTGCTCACAACATACACGAGGGTCCCGCTACCCTCTGCTGAGCAGTCTGTAGAGTAAGAAAGAGCGGCTTTATCTCTGTCTAAGACAGGTCAGCCCAGCAGCCACCAGCAGTAACCACGGCTCCCATCTGCTGGTGCTCCACGTATGCCAAGCACCAGCACCAGGGTAAACGTCTTACTATTTACCTATGCCTCACAACAACTCCAGGAGACACGTGAGTCACCCATCTTGCAGCCTTCATTTTTGGCATGGAGGAGGAAACTGGGGCTCTGAGAGTCCGAATTTCACTTTGGTCTACCCAGCACCAAAAGCATTTCACCACACTGTGCTGCTGCTGCTCCCACATTTATTCCTCTAGGTCCCAGCTACCAAGCACTAAGAGATGCTCTTGCCACCTTTAACTGTCCTTTCCTTTTTTTAATTAAGCTGAGTGCTTAGCACTTGAGTATTCCTCATGTAGTGGAATTTCATTGACTCAAAACTCTGAGATCCAGAATGCTCCTAAACCCAAAACTTCTGAGTGCTGACATGACACCACAAGTGGAAAATTCCACACCTGAACTCCTATGACAGGTCCAAGGCAAAATACTAAGGCTACTGTATCAAATTACTGTCAAGCTATGTGAGCAAGGTGAAGGAGAAACATAAATGAATTTTGTATTTAAATCTGAGTCCCAGGCACAAGATGTATCATTATGTGTATGTATTTCCAAAATCTGACAAATGTGAAACACCTCTGATCCCAAGCATTTTAGATCAGACAATCTAAGGTACAGTATTACCATCTATTTTATGTACAAAACATATTTTGTGACAAAAATTACATGGGAATAAGGGAACTAACAAGCTGGGTAACATAAGAGAGATAAGAGATAAAAAGCTTGGGTTTGGGGCAGTTTGAACCCACTATGGATTCTTGAGTGATGGCATGAAGAAAATAGAGGTTTAGAAGATGTATCTGGCACCAAGCTGTCAGTTTAATGACACCTTAATTAACTATTAGGGCCAGAGACAAGAGCTCATAAGGTGCACAGCGCACACAACAACCCTCTGTGCCAGGGACTTGACTCAAAGGCTCCCCATGACCAGGTCCCTGCATGTGTGATGGTCTGACAGGCTCACACATGGTGGCTGTGGTGAGTAAGCTGCGGGAGGTGTTCTGCAAATCACAAGGAAACACAGTCGGCAGCCCCGCTGCTCTCCTATGCTGTATTCAAGGCCAGGCCTGGAGAGGGCCCCCGAGTGATTCTCAGCATAGACTGCAGCCCAGGTCCTTCAAGAAGACCCTTCTTTTCCCCTGGCTGCAGCAGATGGCAATCAGCAAGAAAGAGAAAATCATGGGCATGTTGACATCAGAAGACCATGCCCTTCTGTCTGTCTGGACAGACTTACCGAGCCACAGCTAAGAGCCTTGTCTACACCTTCGTTTGCACTGGACTCAGATATTATGCCCACTGAACTCCTGGGTCAGGCATATGTGATATAAAAATGCAAAGCTATTAACCACAAAGCACTTACAGCTGTTTTAAACCCCATGTCCTAGGTGATGTACCAGACACTATTTTAAAAGAATCATCATACAGGGTTATTATGGTCAGTCTCTAACAAAACCCTTTTTAATTACATTAGGCTGTAGTCTAATTTATTTTCACTCTTGTCTAGTCTCTCATGGGCTAGACCTGTGACCTTATGCCGACTGATTTCATTTGTTTTGTTTCTGTTGTGTCACATGAAACAAGAAAGGAGAGGAGGCAACAGCGAGGCCAGGACCACGAGCGTCAGCCACAAGCACCTGAACACAGCAGCCTCCAGGCATTGCATCTCATCATGTGCCCCCAGATGGCCCTGAGCTGCCACCAAGGTGGAGGCAGAGCAGGCCCACAGGAAACAGAATGATGACATAGGTCATCAAAGCCAATGGAACTCCACTCTCTGCCATCTGATAGCCAAGGAAAGCTCTATGGAATTTTGGTTCAGTCTGATTTCCAGAGGACCTGGCCGAGGAAGGGCAGGACAGGCACCATGATGAGGCTCCTCTTCCACCAGACTGACAGACCACATGCAGGCAGCCACTTGGGCCACACAGGGAGCTTCCGACAGCACAGAGAGGTCCATACTGGACCCCTTGGCGGAAAGCTTCCGCCAAGCAACCATTTCTCATCATTTATTGAATGGTCATTATATTTCTAAAGTTTTTAATTATCATTAATATCAAAACAACATTGAAAGGTACTTTAAAGATTTTTTTCTGTTACTAATCAATTTTATAATTAGTCATTATTAATGTTATTGGCTATCATTAATATCTCATGCCATTAATCATTAAAGTAGTCATATACTTTACTGACTAATATTAACTGCTAATAATGAACTAGTAAATTAATTCATAATCCAATAAACTCCACAGCACTCATAAAGCCAGCTTCTGAAGTATCCTGTAAATGGTGAATCACTCCCTTGGTTACAACAGTCTCCCCACTTTTTATTCTGGGGACTGGGATTGAAGCCAGGGCCTTCACACTGAGCTACATCCTGGCTCTTTTTAATTTTGTGACAAGGTCTTGCTAAGTCACTAAATTACCCAGGCTAGGCTTGAACTTACGATCTTCCTGCCTCAGCCTCTCAGAGTGCTCAGATTACAGGCCAGCACCACCACTATCCATCATCCTCTGCTCTTATCCACGGAGGATGAGTTCCAACACCTCCACTGGATGCCTAAAACTGCCGATAATACCAAACCCTATATATGGTTTTTCCTACACATACAGTTCTATAATTTATGTATAAGTTAGGCACACTAAGAGATTAACAAAATTTTTAAAAAGAGATTAACAAAAATAAGTAGATTCTAATATACTGTAATTAAAGTTATCTGAAGGTAATCACTGACTCGCTGTCTCTCAAAATATCTTATTGTACCTACTAGGGTATAATACAATCACAGTACAGAAATACTGTACTGTACCTGCCAGGGCTGACTATAGGGAAACAGTCTGTAGGCCCCTGAAACCACAGATATGAGGGCCGGCTGTCCTGCCCAAGAGACTGGCTTCAGAAAGGCAGTGGCTCTTGATAGTAGGTCGCTGTCTCTTGTGGGAGACGCAGCTGGGAACCTGATGGCAGCCATGAAGCCCAGAAAACGTAGAAACTCCTAGCTTTGCGCCTAACTCCTGGACATTTACAGGCTGGGGAAGGAAGTCAAGGTACGAGTCATCTGGTCTGAGGCCTTGGGCTGCTGCCACTTTAGACTTTTGCTGGCTGAGTAGAGTAAAATAAAACTCGTTAGCAAAGTTTTCCTGAGTGGGGAAGGGGAAAAAGGACTGAGGGGAGGGGAGGGAAATGGGCAATCAAAGAAGAATCGAGATATAGCACATACAGGTGCAAATTCCCTATGATGAATGTGATCATTCTGTATATCAAAAGTGTACCAATAAAACTAATTTTTAAAAGATTCCTTAGGTTCATGCACCTTCTGTTTACAGCCCCTTCCTTCCCTAAGAAGCTGACCGGTTTGGTTTCTTTTTGATAACAGGTGCAATCAACTAAAATAACACAGGTGTTGTCAGCAATTTGCCTTTTTAAATTTTCTCCTGTATCTTTTCTATAAAATTTTTCCCATAGTCGTGGTTCTCAAAAGCACCCAGTTCATACTCAACACCAACAGATGTTCACTGGACACTTACAGGAAAGAGTAAGTGGGCAAATAAATGGATAAGAATAGTTCACGGGCCCTGTGTCCTCCTCTGAGACAACTATACGCTTCCACGTGTGTTATGGGAATAGATTGAGGTTTTCATTCTAGAGATTTGGGTGGAAAAGGGGGATCATCTCTGAATTCTGGGGAACCAGAGTTTCAAAGTACCTGAGAATTTTCCAGGAAATCTGAAAACTTGTGAATCAGTCACATATATTTATTAATTAACACTTCCCTCAAGGTAAAGTAATGATAATGTTTTCCTATACAGCAAATGATTCACAATAAGGAAAACAAATCAATTGTGAGCCACATAGAAACATGCAACAGAAAAATGAACAGTCACACAGAATCTTGAAAACTAGTGTTCACAATTTACAACTGAAAGAAAAATAGAAATTAACATTATTTAGTTCCCGTATACACTGGGCACTGGGCCAGGAGGCCTTTTATACACACACTCTCATCACATCTTTTTCTTGCCTTCTTCCCAGAGAAGGAAACAGGTTCCTGCAGGTTAGAGCAGCACATACAGTACGATATTTTGGAACTGTCGAGGCAGGATTTGGACCCAGGTTTCTCTTGTTCTCTCTCAAGGCAGCCCTGCTTCATGTAATACAATGTGGGACAGTACAATGCAATGCTAAGATAAGGCAGACAGAGAGCTTTGGAAATTGTAAAATGCAACTGAAATGTAAGTTGCTGTTATCAAGTTATTACACATTATAAAAGAAATAATGTTCTACGGAAAAGCAGCACATAAACAGAATGTCTGCCCCAATCCAAACTAGTAAAAAATAGATGTTCAACAAGGATCAAAAATCAATTCAGAGTTATGTAAACAGCTTGCCATTCATGGGATGTATCTTTGTTCTGATAAGTTATTAAAGTGCACGCTTTTTAAAAAACAGAATTACAGGGTGAAGAGAAGTTTTCATGGGATGGCTTATATCTCTGCATATTTTATATGTACATATCTACTTTTTTAAAAAATCAGTTATTGGGTTATATGCCAACACAGATATTACCTAGCCACCCACTGCTCAATCAACACGTTTAGAAAAGAAACAAGATGACAGACAGCACGCGCTGAATAATGCTCCAAAAAGACAGAAACCTAAGCCACTGGTCTTTCTTTTTAGAGACCCTCAGGATGGGCCAGACAACACAAAACAATACGACATTCGGGCCAACAAGTTCTACCCCAACATACAGCAGAGCCTTGGCAGCCAGTGGAACGTGGAAAGTTGCAGACGTGGTCATGAGTTAGTCTTTCTTTGGGGCCTGACAGAGCCGGGACTCTCATCTCACAAAAGTGGAGACACAGCTGGGAGGCACACAGGGCGGTGCAAAAGGACAGGGGTACGGTCTCATGACCACCTCACAGACCCACAGACCGTCCGAGGCCCCCCTGCTTTTGTGGCCTGCACCACTCCCCACCACCGTGGGCAGAAGAGAGAAGCTGCAAAGCCAGGCGGTCAGCAGACGGAGAGCCTGTGCCTTGTCACTTCACCCCTTACTGCTGAATCACTGCTCCAATCTCTAAGCCCAATTAGTCTGGCTCTGGACAGCCACTCAGATCAATAAGAGTCGCCGGCTGTGCATCTGGAAGTAGAGTTGTCCCAACTACCGAAGGGACAGTATCAGGTGATAATGACAAAGCTGAAAACATTCTCAGCTGTGTCTTTCTCTTTTGTGCAAAGTCACCAACCCCGACAGATTCATCAAACCATGCACTTGAGAGTCTGTCACTACTCCTCTGCTATCCAGTCAGCAGTCTATCGCAGACTGCCCCTGTCCACAAGTGGGGTCCCTGGGTCCCTGGAACGCAAAAACCCCAGCACACACACTCCGGGTCCCAACCTGACTGCCATCCCCTGCTCTAATGCGATGCCTCCTTCATGATCCTCAGGGAGGCCTTAGCCTGAGCAGGTGAATCGGAGTTGGTCAGAGCCAAATCCAGGTGGTCTCACGGCCTTGCCAGGCTGAAGTAGGCATGGGCATTCCATCTAGCTGATAGGAACTGAAGGAAATTCCTTTCCGATAAGGAATATGTGGAAGAAGTAAGCCCTCTCTGGCATCTGGATGCCACGAAGAACTGCAGTTGTATTGGACTGAGAAGGGTACAGCCCAGGGGGACAAGCCAGGAAGCTGAGATGGCAGAGATGCAAATGCAAAGACCCGGGATCTTCACCAACCACAAAGAGCCACTGGGTTAGTCAATTTGAAACAGCTAATGCAATTGCCAGATGTCTTTACATGAGAGCTAATATGTGTTATTTTCTATGCTACTTTTAGTTGGGTTTTCTGATGCTTACAACCAAAAGTATTCTATCTGATACACCTAGTAATGCCCACCCCCTCACTCTCAAAAGTCTCATTCCTGGGGACCTTGCTGCCTTAGAGTAGAAATGTGTTTGAATTTATAAACTCACCTTCCTTGGAAGAAATATATAGAGGTAGATGATCAGTCAGTCTCTCTTTAGTATGAATTAATTTCATGAGATTGTTCTCTGATGAGATCGGGTGTGTTCGGGGTGCAATGGCCATAGATGAGATGGGTCTTCTTCTCAAGACCAGGCAGCGGTCGATCACAAGTCTTACGGTTTATATCTAGACATCTGCCCAAAGCCTCATGCACTCACAGGTGGGGCTCTTGGGAGGTGACTGGACCACAGGAGTGTGAAACTCATCAGTGGATCAGTCTACCGAAGAGTTTATAGCTAAACATGACGTTGCGAGAGATGGGTCCCTGGGAATGTTCCTGCCGTGATCCAGCTCCCTGTCCCCCAACCGCTGTGCCGCGAGCTGTTTCCCCTCCCCCATACTACCCTGCCTTGGAGCCAGCCAACTATGGAGGGGAATCTCTACAAGCTGTGAGCCAAAATAAACCTTCTCTCCTGCAAACGGTGAGGGTCACATACTGTGTCTCAGAGACAGGAAGGTAACTGAGGCACAGAGTGGGAGGGGAGGAGGCAGAAAGAGCACCCAACATGCAGCACTGGTGTGAAAGAAAGCTCAGAGCACTCTGCAGAAGTGCAACCTTGCCTCCCCCATCTCCCAGCTTCCAGTAGCTAAGGTGGCCCTGATGTCACTAAGAAATCACTCTCCTGCCAAGCAAGCTCAAGCATCTTACCGGGATTGTCATTTCTAAAACCAAGATACCATTTAGGACTGGACTTGGGAAAAATATTTACTTCCAATGTCTAGTCGAGGTTGTCTTGGTTTCCTAGCAGAGAAGGGTGGCCCAGGTGGGATTTTTTCACCAGAGACCAAGTCCAATGAAAAGGCTGTGCCATCTAGTGCTATGGGTAATGCTGATGGCACAGAGGTGGTGCAGCAGGCAGCTTCCCAGATCTCCTCGGAAGGCTATGAAGACAGCCTCCAACCTACTCTGTGACCCCAGCCTGGGTCATCAGGCTATCAGGCATGACCCAGGTCTGCCTCACCCATCACCAAGGAACCGCACAGTGATCCACACAGTCGGCCGGCCTACGCTTCCTACGAAAAGCATCTGATCCTTATCACACAGAGAGGGATGGCAAGTCTTTATTACTACTAACTGCTGCTGACCTTCTACTCAGTCCTCAGGAAGCTGAGGGGGCTCTGAGCAAGAAAAAGGGGAGCTGTCCTCCCAGGCCCTCCAATCCTGACGCATTGCTAGGTTGTGACAGGGATCCTTCACCACCGTGGTTTACTCCCAGCCATTCTATAGTTACTGACAGGTTTGCTACAAAATCAGCGTCCCAGGCATCTGCCCAGTCTACTCAGCAGCCCTCACCCAGCAGCTCCTTCTGCAAGGTATATAGCAGCTATTCCAAACCTTCACCCCCTCGAGCCTCCAGAGCCACCTCCTACCCTCTCATTCTCACCAGATGGTCCTGCCTCCTACTGCAGAGAAAAAATAGAGGCTATCAGGCTGGTACATACTCAGCTGCCCACTTTCCCTCTCTGCCTGCCCTGCTCACTCATCTGTACCCCATCTTCCCGCCGTCCTCCAGGCCCAAAGCAAAGCTCAGCAAAGGCTAAGGTCTCCACTGTGCTCTTGGTGACCAATCCCTTGAAACTCCTCCCAGACCTGACCCAGTAGTTACTTCTCTGCTGAGCCTCTGATCCTCCCCTCCCCATCAGCAACAATCCTGCTCCCATCTCCCCAGAATTTAGGCCTATGCTCTTCACTCTCCCACAGTTTGCACAGCTAAACACTGGCCAAGAGTATCCACAGTCAACATCTGTACCTCCTCTGTCTCACTTCTCTTCACCCAACTCATACTACTACAACTGCTCTTCCTAACAACCTTACATTGCCAAATCTAGAATACCCATTTCCACGTTGAACAATTCTAGAATGTTCTTTTTTCCAAAATGGCTGCAAAAACATGCCATATTCCTATGTTCCCATTTCCTCATTAAGAGGGAGGATCCTTTTCCCAGACCCTGAACAGAAAGAGCCATGGTGGCTCTTTCAACTACCAGAGTAGGGAAGAAGTAATTCTATGATTCCCAAGGCGAAGCCATAAAACTGTAATGTACTTCCAACCTTACTGTAAGGGGACACTTGCTCTTAGAACACAGCCACCATGCTGTGGGGAAGCCTTCTACCCATGGAGAGGAAGTAAGGTCTAACCAAGCTCCCAGACCATAGCCAGCCTCAGCTTACCAGCCACGGGAGTGAGTCACACTGGAAACGGATCCATCAGCCCTGGTCAATCCAGCCCTTATGCACTTTAGAATGCAAAAAATACAATTTTCTCTTCTAAGATCTGACCAGAGTGCAAATTCAGCAACAAAACGCACAGCTATTGCTTTCAGACCCCTAAGCTTTGAGTCTGGTTTATTAGATAACTGAAACGGCACCCTCTTCTTAGATGTTTTTTTTAAACTGATATAGGGGTATTTATCAATCCTCCTCAGCACCTTCAGAAACTTATTCTCTTGAGCTCAATCCTCAAAGGATAATTAATGCCCCCTGACCTTCTGCTCCAGCCCCTCTCTTTCCTGTGAACATTTCCTCCAAGTGAGCCACCCACTCTCCTGGACTCAGCAACCCTGAGAACCCTTGACCATAAACCCCAAGGTGTGTTCCAATCCGAGCTTCAGAACGGCAAGGACACCTCTATCCAGAACTACCAACAGCAACATCTCACCTGACATAGTTCCTCCATTGCCCATCTCCCTTTGCATCAGATCCATCCCAGTGCTCGGATTTGTGTAACAAACTACATCCCCCATGCTGCCTTGCTTCCAGGCAGGTTTAGCTGATGGCAAATGCTAGTGGAATATAGAGGGACCCAATGAGATGAAAAACTGCCTCAAACCACATCTGTGGCTCCAACTACCAACTGGCATTTGTGATCCAGCTCCACTAGACAGATTTACCTTGATTCTAGCACCCACGAGCTGCTCTCAGCTCCTGAGCTCCAGAAAAACACCTCTGCTCTTTGTCTCTCCCCCGTAGTGGTGGCGGTAGCTTCCTGCTATTGGTAATTGTCTCAGCACCCTATGTAGGGTCTCAGCAACCTCATCCCTTGTAACCCTACTTTCTGTCTTAAATTCTCTTCGTCTGAAATATCTATAGCAGTTTCTCAATAGGACCCTGGCTCATACACACAGTTAAAGTCACCCAAATGCAATCATTCATGCCAGAAACCTAAGACAGACTTCAGCCTCCTTCTCCTCTGCCCCTGCCCTGTAAAGCTGGGCACAAAGTCCAGATGATCTGCCATTTGAGCTCATCTGTTCTCTACCCCATCTTAATGCCTTGCTTCACATCCTTATTTCTCCCTCAGACCCCTCAGTAAGTTTCCAGGTAGGACTTTCTGCCTGGTGGGTGATATGTCCTCCAGACCACCAAAAGATTTTTATTTTTAACGCACATCTGATCAAGACTCATAGGTGGTTCTCCACTGACTACAGGAAAGAATCACATAGCTCAGCCCCACAGGTACATGCAGAAAGCTGACTGTGTACTCTGTTCTGTACGACAGCCTGGCGCATGAGCCTTCTGTGCCTCCTATTTGCCTGTCCAGCCTCATCTGCACCCACTCCCAGCCACAGGAACTAGCTGAAGCTCTCCACATACACCCTGTCCCACTAACTCAGGACTTCATACATTCTGGGGTGCCCTTCCCCTGCCCAACTTTTTCATGGGGTCTTCAGGAGTCCACTCAAGTAGCACCTTCCCACTGAAGCCCTCAGATGCCCCCCACCCATCCAGGCACAGTGCTCCAAGCCCTTTACAACTTGGGCAGTGCTCACGTCCCCTCTCTGTGGTTGTTTGTTTACATACCTGTCTCCTCCACCAAACAAGGAACTCGCTGAGGACATGGAGGGAGGTCACCCTCCTTCTCGTGTCCCCAGCACCCTATTACCACATGGTGCAGGAGAGATCCGCAGGCATGTGTTGGGTTGAAAGTGAGGTGGAGGGCCGGGGAGTTAGCTCAGTGGTTCCGGCGCCTGTCTTGCAAGCGCAAGGGCCCGGGTTCGATTCCCCGGTAACCATATAACAATATTGGGTGTGGAGACCCACACCCAGCAGCAACCAGTACCACATACCACAGTGCCGGGCGTGGTGGCTCACGCCTGTAATCCCAGCACTCGGGAGGCAGAGGCAGGAGGATTGTAATGTGAGTTTGAGGCTGAGCTCAGGGCCAGCCTGAACCACAAAGCGAGACCCTGTCTCAAAAAACCTAAAAAAAAAAAAAAAAAAAAAAAGAAAGTGAGGTGGAAGTATAAACTAAGAGTCTAGGAGCAGCAGAGGGAACAGAGGAAGGAGAGGGACAAATTGGCAGGGGGAACAGATTGCCGACCTCCCTGCCAACAACAGGGCTCCTCTCTCCCCTGCAACCCAGGCACAGGGCAAGAACACTCTGGAGGCTCAACCAGAGCCTCCGGGGCTTTGAGCAGGGCCATTTTCTGGCAGGTAAATTTGTTCATTCAAAGCAAATGTCAGATAAGCAAACACATAATCTGCATAATATTTCTATGTGATCTGCAAATCACATGTACATCCCTTGCAGCCATAAGCTCTCTTTTACTATTTAACAAATTATCAAGTAACTTTTGCTAACCTCTCAAGAAATTACCTTCATTTCACCTCATCTTTACATCTCCTACTAAGTTCCCCCAACAGCTGCTCAGCATGGTCTGAGACCATCCCAGGGGGTTTCCACAGACAAATCAAGAACTGATCAACCCTAACATTGGGAATATATAAAAAAACTATATATCCAATTATATAAATTATATAAAGAATTATATAGCAAAAAATCGGACTCCCCCTAAATGAAAAGCAATCACAAATAGGTAACTGAAATGAATAAATACTTCTAAGAAGTACAGATGGTCAATAAATGCATTTAAAAAATATTCAACATCGCTGGATATAAGAGAAAGACAAACTAAAACTACTTAGAATGAATAAATACTTCTAAGAAGTACAGATATCAATAAATGCATTAAAAAATATTCAACATTACTGGCTATAGGAGAAAGGCAAACTAAAACTACTTTGAATAAATAAATACTTCTAAGAAGTACAGATGGTCAATAAATGCTTTAAAAAATATTCAACATCACTGGATATAAGAGAAAGACAAATTAAAAGTACTTTGAGATACTATCTTACCCCAGAATGGCTATAATCAAAAATCTAACAATAGGACTGGGCATTTAGCTCAATGCAAGCACAAGGTCCTGAGTTCGAACCCCAATACGAAAAACAAACAAAAACTCAGATCTAACAATAACAAATACTGGTGAGGATGCACCAGCATCCTACACTGATGGAAGAAATGTAAACTAGTACAATCACTATGAAAATAGGTCTGGAGAGTTCTCAAAAAACTAAAAATAAAAATACCATTTGACCAGCAATATCCCCCTTCTAGATATTCTCCAAAAAGAGTTGAGGTCACAGCATTACAGGGACTGTGTGTACCCAGTTTATACTATACAATTTGTAATAGCTAGATCTTAGAAATAGCCTAACTGTGTCTCAACAGTGACTAGATAAAGAAACTGCACTATTTACACACAATGAAGAACTACTCTACCATAAGGAAAGATCAACTTGAGGTACTGGAGCAAAGGCAGAACATTTTAAGTGAAATAAGTCAGAAACACAAGCTTAAATATGGCATAGTTTCTTTTATATTGGAAACTCCAACTTTAATAAAATATATACATATTTAATATGTATATATATGTAATAAAATATATACATATATAAATGAAGAGCAAAATAGAAGATAGAAGGTAGAAGTTCAAATAAAACTATAAAAATATTTACATATACTGTATATGCTTATTTTATTTGTACTACTAGTTTCTCTTCACTCACTGAAAAGAAAGTTTTGTGCTATTATCTATCTGTTTACTTTTTGCAAGAGACAGTCTTTTTTGTCTATGACTTGTAATTTGAGTAATACTTCAGCAGTTCTTTTAAAATTATGATACACAGCATTTAACTATTGTCATTTTGTTATAAAATTTTATTTTTTCATAGAAGAGTATTTTTATATTTATTATTAATAACTACGTATGTCACATTAAAATAAAAGTGTTCTTTAGGGTTTTTTTGAGACAGGGTCTCGCACTGTAGTTCAGACTGCCCCTGAACTCATTATGTAGCCCAGGGTCCCTCAAACTCTCAGCAATCCTCCTGCCTCTGCCTCCTGAGTGCTGGGATTATAAGCGTGAGCCACCACACTCAGCATTGATATGTGGTACCAGGGATCATCTCAGGGACCTTGCACTTGCCAAGCAGATGCCAGAAACACTGTGCTAAATTCCTGGTCTCATTTTTTTTAAAGCGCCAACCAACCCTGCCATGGGCTGAGTTCCTACATCATCATGACGCTGCTCACCTGTGGCTTCTGCTCTCCTTTCCCACCCTGCTGATTAAGGGCTTCCTCCACTAGTGCCACAGGCCACCTGGAGCTCAGGAAAATTCAGACTGAGAACAAGGGAAAGAGAAAGCAGGGTTACCAACCTCCATCAGGAGAATGTCCTTCGAGCTCTGTGCCTGCACCTTCGGGTGCTGAACCTTCACGGCTACCGTCCGCCCATCATGCAGCACCGCCTTGTGGACCTGGGCCAGGGAGGCTGCTCCCAGTGGAGTGTCATCAAAGCTCAGAAACAAATCCTGGAGCTGTCAGGAAAGGAGACAGGACAAAGGAACTGAGAAGATAACAACTCCATGAGTGAGAGGGGGCCAGGAAGATAGGTCAGAGCTTCCTCTGCCCCATGACAGATACTTCTCTTTTATCAGGTGTGTACCAACCCAGGGTCTTGGCTGCTGGCCCTTTGCTACAGGAGAGACTCACTCTGGGCATGTGAAAGACCTTGGACAAAGTACACACATCCCCACACATATACTCAGGGCCCTGGGCGCCTCCATCAATGGCCAGAGAAACGCTGTCTAGAATATTCAGAACTGCACATCAGACACCCATTTAATCACCTACCATTGTCTCTCCTGGGCTCTCCCATATAGCTCCAGTGGTACCTCATTCAGTGCTTTCTGTTAATTGGCTCTGAGAAGTACAGTGAGTACCAAAAATGAAGAGTACCAAATTGCTTTGGCTGGAAATGGTAGCCAATCATGAGATAATCAACACTAGTAAGTTCTAGCTTGTGTGTCAAGTACCAAACAAGTGATGAGGACTGGGACAAGATCTTCACATCAAAATGTGTCGAGCACCAGATTCGATGAGTTTCAAAGCAATCAAGTACTGAAGCATGACTGTAATTAAAACTTAATACAACTGGGTCTCAACAGCCCACCAAATCAAACAGAAGATATTCCAACTCCACCAACCAGGACAGCTCCAGGATGCTGAGCCGGACGTTCCAAACCCAACCTCACTCCTGCCTGAGTAGAAGCCTCCATATGGGCCCCTGAAGCCATTCCTGGCCTGGCCACCTTGCAAAAGATGCCAGGGCTGCCAGCCAGACTTCTCCCACTTGGGCACAGGCAGATCCTTTGCACTTTGTGCCTCTTTTCTCCTTTTTTCCTTCCTTCTTTTTCTTCCTCTCTTAGAAATGCCATACCAATTTTCCTGAGGGGAAAGTTCTTTCTGACTGGAGCAGTCACAACTGCATAATCCTAATAATATTCTACAGGATGGGAGGAGTCAGCTATCTCTATACACAAAACCCCTTGACGTTGGCCTTGGGCTTGGGAAGGGAGAACACCAGGACCATTTTCCCCATGAACACCCCGAGAACATCAGCTCCAAATGAGCTGGGATTTCTGTCTATTCTGTTCATTGCTGAATTCCCTGTCCTAGGGCTGGAACTAGTCAATGTCAAGCAGATATTTCTTGGACAAATAAATCCAGTATTCTGTCAGCTGCAGAACTGAATCAACCTTCTCTTCCCTCTGAAACAGCTAGGGCTTCCTGTTTGCATACTTCAATTAATTCAAACACCTCAATGAGTACTGTTTGAAAACAGTGGACATACACATCAGGGTGCAGTTCACCCTACCAGGTTGGTGAGACCCCAGATCCGGCCAATCAGAGTAGAGAATGTCCCTGCCCATCTTGAATGGCTTTTAGATGGACATGTGACTCAACTGGTCCAATCAGGTTCAACTTTTCTGCATTTATTTTTAACTTTGTGAAATGAATTTCTTTGTATTGAACTTGAACAGAAAAGTTTTTTGGGCCTGGATATGCCCAAAGACACCTAGTAGTAACAAGGAAAAAAAATAAAAAAATAAATCAAACAATAAATCACAGTTACAAAGTTTCAACTCCTTAATCTAACCATGCCTGAGTTCCCTCTATAATCCCTTTCTTTTAAAATTTGAACAGATTTATTTCAGTTCTGTATCACATGCAATTTAAACAGCTATGACTGACCAGGGCCAGTCCCAGTCTCCAGGTGAGATGAATGAAAGTCCGTGGATAGAGCCCTAAAAGACTCAGTAAATATGAGTTCCCGAACAGCCTGATCATCCCACAGCAAAGGGACCTGGGGGGCCGCTGATCTCACTCCCACCCCACGCCTCTGCTGGGCTCCAGAAACATCTGTTCATTGTCTGAGAAGGACAGTCAGCCTTCAAACCCTTGTCATTGCAGGGACATTGCTGAGTCATTGCAACCAGAGTGACATGGCATCGCTAGGACTGTGTAACAAGAGCAGCTGCCAAGAACACCCCACAGGGACGTGGCAGGAGGGAAGAGCTGAGGCAAGCAGATCCCAGTCTCCAGAATGAGAAGAAGCCAGTTTGCTACCTCCTCGGGCAACAGGAAGGGGGGCTCCCACAATTTCCTGCCCCCAGCAGGGGGTCAAGGAGATCCCAAGATACCACCCAAACCCAGCTGCCAAGTCAGCACCCCGCACCAGGCCCAGCTATGAGGATCTGCCCAGATTTCCAAATCTACCAGTGGGAGCAAAGAGAAGATGGCAAATAGGATGTGCCACTCCCTTGGCACAGGGGGCACCTGTCGGGAAGATCCCCCACCGCAGCACCCCACAGCATCCCTACAGCCATCAGGTCCACCTCTACCTGGAAGGAAACCCCACGCCCACACCCTCCTGTGCTTATGCAAGCATCTGTGTGCATGTGTGTGTGTGTGTGTGTGTGTGTGTGTGTGCGCGCGCACACACACACACACAATAATTGATTGCTAGTGGATGTTCCTCACTGGCTTATAAAAAAGGTAATTAAAGACCGGTGCTGCAGTCTGTAATTAAATATGAATAAAGTATCTCTAAATGGAACCTTGATTCAAAGTGTTCAGTGGAAGTACTTTATGCTGATAGTAAGGAAAAATAGACCCTGTCCTGAAAGCGGAATTATACCCCCCATGCAGCTGAAATAAATGCCACCCCTCTCCAATCAGGGAGGATGTGCCTCGTCCCGGCCATTTCAGCAGAAAACCATTAGCAGAAACAAATGGCAGCATTTGCAGCAATTAGATTCAAGCAGGGCCCTCAGCTGCCTCCAGTCACTCTCGGAAACTTGTCTCCCTTTCTACAGCTTCCTTTCCCCTGTTCTTTCTTGAGTCTGGCGGCAAAATCAATTAAGTAAAACAACTGCATTTTAAAATGACTAGTTACGTGCTTTTTAATTACTGTCAGCCCATGATTCAAATATATCGATGCCCCTGCCTGGAAGAGACGAAATTATCATGAAAAAAGTGTACCTAGCTTGTATGGCTTAGCGTGTGTGTGTGTGTGTGTGTGTGTGTGTGTGTGTGTGTGAAGTGTGCTTAAAGGGAAGGGAATCTTGTACGAGGTTAAAAAAAAAAAATCAGAGAGGCAGCAAGAAACGTGTTCACCCCAGGGATCCTGGCAGACGAGGGGCCAGTACTCAAGCTGTCTCATTTAGCTGGGATCCAGGAATTCTGGGGCCAATGGCTTTTGTCGGAATCATGGGGCACAGTGAGAGATTCTCCACAAATCAGTCACAACTCCAGGTTACTGGGTCACATGTCCCAAATGCCACACTGACCAGGTAACCACTGGCTAAGGGCTTCGTTTGGCCCGAAAGAAGATGACAGAAAGTCAGGACTCCTTGCAGCCATGCCCGACTCCTGGGAGTTTGGCCTAGAGTGTCTCAGCCAGCCCCAGCTGAGCCTGCACCATGGCAGGCCTGGGCCATGCGGAGTCTGGCTCCAGAGTCCCAGGACACGGAGCATGGCTGGGGCTCCCCCCAGAGCCCATTTTCAAATATCACCTCCTGTCTTCCCCATGCTCAATCACATTGTAATAATTTCACTCCAGAAGTTTCACCCTCACATGGATAAGGCATTGAGCAGTCCCTGGCCACCTGGCTGCAGAACAAGCCAGGAGCCTGCCTCAAAGCAGGTACGCACAGGCCTAAATGCCAAGGCCAGGCCATTCCCACAAAACAGCTGCGGTGACTGCCTGGGGCACCTGAGCAGGTTATCAGGGCATCCGTGGCAAACAACATCTGGCTCTCGCAGTGGGAAGCTCTCCCACCTCCGGCCTGGCTGGATACCACCTGCTACTCCCTGGAGTCTGGTGGGAAGAGAGGTAAATGTCACCTATACTAACAGAAAGTCTGGAATGACCCTTCCCCACCCCGCTCTGCCTCCACCTAAGGCAGTCAAGAGAGCTCTTGATAGTAAGAGCTTCGCCAATGCCCACTCCAGCCTGGAACAGAAAATCCAACACCACCTCTGCCTCTCTCTCTTCCTCTGGGTCCTGCCCCAGGCACCTGATATCTTATAGTCACTCTGCTCCAATTCCAGCGTCTCCTCACCTTAACATACCTGCTTTGTAGCACACATCTTCTGGGTCATTCCTATACATTTTAAGGTGATAGGAATAGTGACAGCAAACAGTTGGGACATATACTCTCATTCACCATGGTGATTTTAAAATACAATCACAAGTTTTTAAATTCTTTCTTTGAAAAGCAGTCTATTCTCCTCCCCTTGAGTGGGAACGAGAATGACCTTCCCCCAACAAATAGAAGGACCACAGAGAAAGGACCAGCAAGTGACCTCCACGCACCACGGTGTCCCCTCTCCAGCAGCCAGCAGTGAGGTCCACATGGTAAGGAAAGGCGCTTTCCGCCCACTGTGAGCCTTGGAAGCAGACTCTCCGGCCCTGACCAACATCCTGATGCAGCCTCCTAAGAGATCCTGAGTGCCTGGGTTTTGTTAATTATCAGCCCAACCAAGTTTAGAAACATCTAGGGGACAAGTGAAGCATTGCTTCTGGGTATGTCTATGCATCTCTAGGCTGAGTGATGAAGATCTGCCCTGAGAGCGGGTGACTACAATCCATTCAGCGGGGGCTCCCACAAAATGATTCTCTTTTCTCTCCTGGAGCTGGAACACTGTCCTGTTCTGGACCTCAGAACTCTAGGCTGTCTGGCTGTGGACTCCAGAACTCACCCAGTGGCCCTTCAGGTTCTCAGGCCTTTGGCTGGAGATGGAAAACTGCACCACCCGCTTCCCCAGCCCTGAGGCTTTAGACTTAAGCTGAGATCTGCTACCAGAAACCCAGGGTCTCCAGCGACAGATGGCCCATCATGGGAGCTCCCAGCTCCCATAATCACATGAGCCGATTCCCCTAATAAATCCCCTCTTGGGTATCTTTATCTGTATCCTTTCGGTTCCATCTCCTTGGAACCTTGACTACTGAACTAAGCCTTTCCCAAATCACTGACCTACAAAAACTGTAAGATAAAAACAGCTATTTTTTTTTAAGTTCAAAGGTTTATTATTTACATTTTGGACAGTGATAGTACCACAAAGAACCAGGGAGGGAGGGTCTACATGACAGCTTGAGGGATACATACATGTTGTATGTTTTAAAATATATATAAATATACCTGTGCACATATACATATCATATATATATATATATTTCAAGAAATAGTGTTTTCTTTAAGTCACAAAGTTATTTTCAGGGAATAGAGGATTTGTTACACACCAATAGCTAAGCAATATATCCCAAGTGCAGACATGCCAGACATTATTAATCCATCACAGCATCATCCCTGCTGAACTCAAGTGCTGCCTAAATCTCTCAATGCAGTGCCACAGCCAGTCACTGCCAATTGGCCAGAGTTAATACATGCAGTGAAACTAATTTGCCTTTCCTGAGCCTAAGCCAATCAGTCAGCAGACATTACTGTGGGCCTGTCAGTGACAGACACCATGCTGGGTACAAAGGCCAACAAAACAGAAGCACAACCTGTCAGTGGTGCCTGCTGGAGATGGTTCTCTAGCTTCACCCTGTCCTGAAGGCAGTGTCAGGCAAGGTGAGAAGAGCAGAAGTCCAGCAGGACCACAGAGACCCTCAGTGACCAGGGAAGGGAGTGAAGTGGCACATGTCCCCCTCCCTCCCACATCATCCCTGCCCCAAGGTCAGCCACTCTGGCCTCAGCTTCCCATCCAAAGCGATGTATTATGAATAAAATCAATAACAGCCTGAACACAGAGAGACCCCATCTTCCGAAGCATTCTGGGGTTCAGGAGGAGCAGTCAGCTGTGCAGAGCCATTAGTTAATGCTGCTGCCAAGCTAGGAAGACAATGCAGGGCCAGCAGCAGAATCTTCGGTCAACACCACAGGTCACTAGGCAGAGGTCCTGTCTACGTTCCTAGGAGGAGGCTGGTACAATGCTCTCACCTACCTCGGTGCAAAGTGATCACCCACCCACCTGGCTTAACCAAGCACTTCGCAGGTCAGGCCAAGCTTCTTTTCTCATGCAGCAGCCAATAGGTAGAAAAGCAAGGAGCCAAGTGTAAGCACACTAGGGTGACTATGAACCTCCCCCTGAGACCTGCTCAACAGCTGGGCAAGACAGTCAGACCCAAGACAGCCAAGCACAGAGCTTCCAATGCAAGCTCTGGTCCAACCACCAGATTCAAGTCCTGGCTCCACAGTGCACCAGCTTGGGCAAGCCACTCAGCCCCTCTGCATCTCATCAGATAGTTTCTTTAACACCAAGCCCAGAGGGTTGTTGTATGAAACCACACACACACAGAAGGTCTAGAATAGCACAATAACTCACACTAGAGAGGATTCCACCAAAAATGCCCCCAGGAAGACAGCAGTCAGTATGTAATGGCCAAGGTACAGGATGGAGGCAGCAGTGCCAGCTGACAGCATAAGCACCATCCTTCTTGACCCAAGGATGCCAACAGACTCCTCACTGGCCCACTCACACACACTCCTATCTCTCCCCTACATGACCATGAGGAGTTTTCCAAACGCAAGTTGACTGTGTCACATCTCTCTGCTTGAACTACTTTACCAGCTTCGCATAGCCGAAATCTTAATGTGTCCAAACCCACCTCTCTCTGCTTCCCCAGCTCACTCCTCCTCCTTCAGCCACCAGAACACTCCATCCCTACTCAACTCAGGGACTTTGCACATGAGGATCCTTCTGTCTGCAAGGTTCCCCTTACCCTACCTACCTTTTAAATCACAGCTCCACTGCCACCTCTGCAGAGAAGCCCTCAGTGTTCACTCTCAGAACTCATGTATCCTCCTTAGGGACAAGGCCCGTAACTACACTTATATCTTCACTTGTACTTGCTCAATCTCCCTCTTCCTCCTTGACTACAGGCTTCCGGTGTTGCTCCACATTGTATTTGAAGCACCTGATACACAATTGGTGCTGGGTAAGTATTTCCTAATGAATAAACAACACCAGAGTTAGATTTTCCATGCTCGCATCACGAACAAGGGAACTGGGGCCTTCCAGTTGACCCAGGGCACCAGAAGCTCCTCCCAGAAGCAGCTACAGTTCCTTCAAGGTGGCCCAAGGAGCCTCGTTGGTGCTGGGTATCTAGAGAGCTGTAGGTGGAGGGACTCCAGGGAAATGTTGTGATAATAATGATTAATAAAAAGCAGATAAACACCCAGTGTGGCTGGCCAGCCTGGGAAGGCATCCATTAGAGCTGTCACTCATTAGTGAGGGGGAGGGGGCAAGCCAATCAGATCTCCTCAGCTTAAGCAAACCTTCTGCAAATTGTAGGCTGCAGGCACTGACATTTGATAAATTGCTCTTCATAATCCACTGTTGCCTGTCATAAATCTAATCTTTCAACGCTCCCCATCTTAATAACTCCTCCAGCCTCACGGCTTGACATGTCTAGATCCCTGCTGATGGCAGAGATCTCTGCAGTAAGAGACCAGAGATCCTAGACAGGGAATAAAGCTGAGGACTCCAACAGCCAGGCCAGCATGGGCAGGGGTTCCCCCAGGTACACAGCTCAGGCATGGGCCACCCTTGGAGCTGCAGAGTGCTGATAGGCTAAGTGCTCACAGCCAGTCACAAGGCCTAGAGAAATGCTCCGAGGAGATCAAGCCAGGAACCAAGAAGCTGAGTTTCCATGTAGCGATGTATGTACATTTCCTCTTTGGGTCATACTTCAAGGCATGTCAAGATGGTGCCACTCTTGAAGGACTGATGTCCAACCCCAGGTAGTATCTTCAATTTGCACAATGTCAGTGCCTTCAGAGCTCTCTTATACAAAGTGCAACCCTCTCTTGAGGTCAGCAGAAGATATTACTGCCATTTCACAGTGGAGAACACACTCACTACAGCTCATGTATTTACAAACATTTACTGAGAGATTGGTATATACTGACATGTGCTTGTCACTAAGGACTCTGGGGTCCAAACTAGAACTTAAAAATGAAGTGATGTGAGCAGGAATTCATCAAACAGCAACAAGGAAAAGTCTGATGGCCGATGCTAGTGAGGGCTTTGAAGGGACAACTGGTCCAAGACAAGCCAGATTTCACGGCCCTGAGGCAGCGAGAACTTCTCGGGGGAAGTGACAAGAGCAGAGATCAGAAGACTGAGGAGCAAGTTAACTAGCCAAGAAAGGAACAGAAGAGTCTCTGTGCAGAGAGAAGAGCATGGGGCAACCATGAATCGGGGATGAGATACAGGACAAGAAAGATCTAGAAAGATCTAGAAATCCAGTGGCCAATCACCCCCAATCTTCAATCCAAGCTGAGTTGGCCTCCCCACTCAGAGGGGAGCCAGAAAGCCTGGCCACAAAGGCCCCATTCCTTCCTCAACTCAGAAACCCCATGGGCTCACCCTCCTCAAACCCCAAAGGCCTCTGCCGAATACCTTCAGATGTTCCTGCTCCCAAAAATAGATGGAGACAAAATGGAGTGCCACATCCTTTTCCGTGGAGCTCCATTTGCCATCAAGACACGCTTCCTTAGCTTTGGGAGGTGGCAACAAAGAAGCCTGAGCTGCATCCCAGGCCTTGCAGCCCACAAGAGTTCTGATACCGAGCCCTGAGGATGGTTCACCCAAT
Organism: Petromus typicus; assembly: GCA_004026965.1. Taxonomy (NCBI): domain Eukaryota; kingdom Metazoa; phylum Chordata; class Mammalia; order Rodentia; family Petromuridae; genus Petromus; species Petromus typicus. Next base: position 39,452 of record PVIR01007974.1, read on the forward strand.
AGGGTTCTCTGGATTCACTTCGCAGTGACAGCAGCAGCGCTCAGGAACCTCAGAAGGAGGTCAGTTCAGATGTGGGGATCAAATGGGAAAGGTCCAGAAGGAGACATGACCCAGTCCCCAAAAGCTACAGGTGCAACCTTTCATGGCAAGAGACTCTGCAGGCATAATGAGTCCAAGGACTTGGACATGAAGAGGGCCTGGTCATCACGAAGGTCTCCCTAAAAGAGTGGCAGGAACGGCAGAATTGGAGAAGAAATGATGGCACAAGAAGAGGTGAGTGGCTGAGATAGAAAGAGATGTTGAGACGCTGCACTGCTGGCTTTAACGTTGGAAGGAGCCCCGAGCCACAGCTCATCAGCAGCCCCGAGAAGCCGGAAAGGTGAGGAAAGACTCCCCAGGAAAGTGGTCTGGCCAACAGCTCGGTTTCATGACTTCTCACCCATAGAATGGTGACCTAACACACACAGACTGAGGCCACCAGAGGTGTGGCTGTTTGTCACAGAGCGATAGGGACCTCACACAAGCCTTTCGAGGACAAAGCTCGCTGATTCCATTCTGAGCTTTTGCGCCATTTTCTCGGTATAAACCATTTTCAATCTTTGGCCACAATTTTCAGGACAAGAACTGGGCTAGAAAGTTGGGGAAGAAAATGAAGGGAGCATGGGCCAAATGTGAGCCCAACACAGGGGACCAGGAGCGAGTACCCCCAGCTTCCTTGTCTGCCATGCCCGGGGCTGCCTGTTTGTCCTCCCAGGGGAAGGGACCAAAAAAACAAAAACAAATAAACAAACCAGCCATCCCAACCCTCTCTCCCCACTCAGCTCACTGTGTGTCCCCACCTGGATTTATACAAATGATATTAAAGCTTTATTCTTCTGATCACTCACTGAATAGCTGTCAAGCCCATAACTGCAGCACAAGCTCCCTATGGCCACCTGTTTACCCACATACTCGGGGCCACATAACATAAGTCAAATGGGACTTGTGGGCTCGGTAAGTGAAAGAACAAATGGGGAAGGGGCTACCAGAGGCCAGACCTTACTACTCCGCCCATGGGATGCCAAGCAGGACAGCCCTTGCAGCTGTCCCCATGCTGGGCCTGGGAGACACAAGTGCAGACACCTCCCAGAGGGGACACCCACCAGGCGTGACCCCCTCAGTCCGACCTCCTTTGTCAGCTCGAGCCATGGTTTCCATCCTACAGCAACCCACTGACTGTCCCCCACCACCACACTGCATCCCGTCAGCACCCACCTCCCCAGCCAGCCCCTGCTCGTGGCTCTAGACCACCCTGCCACAGGGTCCCAGAATGACTGCTCTCTTTTGTGTCAGCCTGACCTCCTCCCAAGGCACAGCTCAGCCCATTCCATCCCCAGAAAGCTTGCAGAGATGACAAGGCTGATGCCAGTGTCCACGAGGCCACCCAAGCAGGGGAGCCCACACAGCCCCCACTCCTCTGTGCAGCCTGGGTGAGGGCACAGGGGCAGGGACCAGCCTCACCTTGCCACCAATGAGCTAGGGGACCTGAAGGAAGTCACTTTCCCTTTGCTGGTCTTCAATCCTCCCCTTGGGAAAGGAGTGCTAGGAAACAGCCGGCCTTCTGACTCTGTGACACCTAACTCTCACCTCCTTCCCTGCATCCCTCTTGCTTTGCCCCAGACCCACACCACCCAACCTTCACATACTCGTGTGCAAGTGTGCAAACACACACAGAAACGCCAATCTGCTTCTCCACCCTCCCCCATACAAGATGCACACATACATGTGCACACAGACACACAGGCATGAGCTGTTTCCCTCCCAAAGCGGCACAGACATGGCCACCAAGAGGCTCCCCTTGTGACAGGGCCTCCCCCGAATAATCACTGGAGAAGGCTGGCCTGCGAAGTGGGCTTGTTCCTAAAGCTCCATGAATAAAGAAGCAGACCCAGCTGGCCTTGGCATAATCAGCATAAAAAACTGATTAGCTCTTTCCAGATTAAACATTATTGTTTCAACAATGAACATAAATCAGCTGGACGTGGAGGGCAGACCTCCTCCTTCTGCCAAGCAGTCACATCAGGTAGATAGGGAGCGTGCAGAGGTGATGGGTGGGGGGGGAGGTGGGGTTCTTCCCAGTGGAGGAGGAAGGAGAGCAGCCCCTGCTCACCTGGCAGAGAAGGGCTCTCCCCTTCCGCCCACAGCGCCCGCCCACAGCCTGCCCAGGGCAGCACTTCCTCCTTCCTCCCCAGGGGACAGCAAGGAGCCCATCCACTCCCTCCCTCCCTGGGTTCCTACCTGCCCCTATCAACAGCTGATTGGCTCTTGATGCCAGAGTCCCAGAGGGGGACTGGGACTCAGGGCCACCAGGATGGACCTCTGCCTGGGTCCTGCCTCCTCAAAGTGGCCTGTATCACTGGACCGTGCCCCTGGGCTTAAATGACACTAAGCTCCGTTCCATGCTCACTCACTTGCTTGCTGCATGATCCTCAGTCTCTGAATTTTAGTTTCTAATGGAAATTCCAGGGAGGGAGATACCTAGTCTCTTAGGACTGTTACAGGACTAATATCCTTGAAAACACCTAACGCATGTTTGGGACAGAAGAAACAATCAACAGTCAGTCTCTTAACTTTCTACAGGGTTTCTTCCCAGGGGTGTGACTGACCTAGCACAAAGCGGGTGCACACCCCTAAACAATACCCCAAAATTCTAATACTCCAGCATGGATTTATGAAAACACACTTCCTCAAAGTGAAAGAAAACCCCAAGGTCCCAAAATGAATGATGCATCTCAAGGCCTTTGCAGGCCAGCTCGATTCCCAAGCTTTGGCCGCTTACTCCACACACTCAGCTTCCTCCCTGGAGCAGAAGCATCCAGAACAAGGAATACTGAACCGGAAACCAGGAGACCCACATTACTGTCCTGTTTCTCCAGCCTCTGAGAAATTACTTCTCCCGAGTCATCCTGTGAAATGCCAGGATGGGAGTCCGTGATTTCTATCCCTTTCTAATCCCAGAATTAGTGATTCTCCTGAATACATTTTATTAAAAGCTACTTGCCTCAGAACAACAAAGGGTTAACAAAAACAGCCAGGAAGTGCCGGGATTTAGCTCAGGGGTTCCAGAGCCTGTCTTGCAAGTGCAAGGGCCCAGGTTTAATCACTGGTAACCACATACAACAATGTTGGACGCAGAGGCTCAGAACCACATTCCATAGTGCCAGGCATTGTGACTCATGCCTGTAATCCTAGCACTCAGGAGGCAGAGGCAGGAGGATTGCTGTGAGTTCTAAGGCTGAGCTCAGGGCCAGCCTGAACTACAAAAGAGAGACCTTATCTCAAAAAAAAAAAAAATCAAGGAAGATTCAAATACCAGGAGAGGTGCTGAACATAACACCAGAGTTCTGATCCCACAACACCTGTATTCACATCAACCCAACTAATAGTGACTGCCATTTACTATACGCTGGGCCCAGCAATTTAGATGGTTGTATCTATTTTAACCAGCACATAATAACTGTGCATATCTATAGAGTGCAGCACGATACTTTAGTACTTGTACACAAAATGTACTGACCAAATAAGAGTAATGAGTACACCCAGCACCTAGAATATTTATCATCTCTTTAGGGTGAAAATTTTCAAAAACATCCCTTCTAGCTGTTTTGAAAAGTACAACAAATTATTGCTTACTACAGTCACCCTATAATGCTTTGCTATAGAACACTGGAACTTATCCTTTCTATCTAGTTTTGTACCCATGAACCATCAATGTTGATCATAATGTATACATAAAATGTACTCATGAGGTCAATTTAAAAAAAGTAATTTTCGTACCCCTGAACCAACCTCTCTCTACCCCCATCTCCCTTCTATACTTCCCAAACCCTGGTGACCACTATTCTACCCTCTACTTCAGCCACTGCTGAAACCAGCTTTTTTTTCCACTTCTACAAAGGAGGGAGAATATGTGGTATTTGTCTTTCTCCACCTGGTTTATTCACTTTAACACAATGATTTCCAGTTCCATCCACATCACAACAAAAGGAAGAATTTCATTCTTTCTTAGTGCTAGATAATAACCTATTGTGTATATGTACTGCAGTTTCTTAATCCATTCATCCGTTGATGGACACTTGGGTGGAATCCATATCTTGGCTCTTGTGAATGGTGCAGATATCTTTCAAGCACCCTGATTTACCTCACAAAAATATCAATAGCAGCGGGATTGCTGGATCATGTGATCATTCTAACTCTAGTTTTCTGAGGAACTTTCACATTGTTTTACACACTAAATGTATGGAAAGTACATCAGATTTCTCTGTTCTCCACATCCTTGTGAGCACTTGTTTTTATCTGCCTACTTGTTAAGTCATTCTGCCGGAAGTGAGATATCTTACTGTGGTTCTGATGTGCATTTCCCTGGTGATCAGTGATGATAAACATTATTTCATATACCTGTCGTTCATTTGGAGGTCTCTTCTTTTGAGAAACATCTATTCAGATTGTTTGCCTATTTCTTAATCAGATTATTTGGGTTTTGGTTATTGAGAGTTTTTAGTTCCTTAAACATGTTGGATACTAATCCCTTGTTGGAGAGAGTTTGCAAATATCTTCTACTCTTGGAGTTGTCTCTTCAGTCTGTTGATGGTTTTCATCATTGAAGCTTCTTATTTTGATACGATCTTGTCTAGTTTTGCTTTAGTTACATCTGCTCCAAGAAATCTTTGTCCCACCAAAGCTCTGAAGCAATTCTAGATGACTTACACCTCTTGGTCCAAGCCACAGTCCTCTTCATATGCAGATGCTCTGCCATTCTTCTCTACAGACAAGAAACCAAAGCTTGAAAGATAATTAAACCTTCCCAGCATGACATTGAATATGGTGGTGTTGAGATTTAAGCAAGACTCTGACTCCCAAATCTATTCTTTTTTGTTAATCTGTCTCCCCTAATACCTCAAAAACGATCCCTTAGCTCCTTCTAGGAGCCAAACCCCGGTTTTGTCCTCCGCCTGGAATTTAGAGGATCCCAGTCATACCTTCCTACAGCTTCCCACAGGCTCCTGCAGGAACACCCCAGCAACACAGAACAGGGAACTGACCAAGAAGCGGACCACCCGGAGGATTCCAGGTCCTTCAGTGTCTACGGGCCTCAGCCATGATGTACAGCATGCCACTGATCGCGGTGCATGAGACAGTGCAGTGCTGAGCAACACAGGGAGCCGCCCTGGGGAGGGCACAAAGGGAGCCCTAAAACAAGTGGGAAGAGACTGGACCTCCTGAGGACTTAAGCTGGGCACTAGCCTGAGCAAGAGGACCGCCCACAGGGTTGGATCGAGGGCTCGACATCCACAAGAGGGTCTGTTCAGCCCGGTTAAAGAGGTCAGGGAAGCCTTCCAGAGGACAGAGCCTCCCTCCGTACGGTTCAGCTCAACATTTACTAACACAGGCTCTATCAGAGTGCAGGCCAGGCCCTAAAGCAGGTGCAGGATGGAGAAGCGGCCAACCATGAGCCATAGACAACTGCATCAGAGCTGCAGCAGGGGACAGGGAGCCTCCTGGGAAGCACAGGAGCTATTAACCCTGACTGTAGATATGTGTGAGGAGACCAAGCAAAAAAACACCACTGGAGGGGGCCGGGGAGTTAGCTCAGTGGTTCCGGCACCTGTCTTGCAAGCGCAAGGACCCGGGTTCGATTCCCCGGTAACCACATAACAATACTGGGTGTAGAGACCTACACCCACACCCAGCAGCAACCAGTACCACAGACCACAATGCCGGGCGTGGTGGCTCACGCCTGTAATCCCAGCACGCGGGAGGCAGAGGCAGGAGGATTGTGATGTGAGTTTGAGGCTGAGCTCAGGGCCAGCCTGAACCACAAAGCGAGACCCTATCTCAAAAAACCTAAAAAAAAAAAAAACACCACTGGAAAACCTACCTCAGTTTCCATCTGTAATATCAGATTATAGTAAGTACACGGACCAAATGAAATCTTTGAAATGATGTCTGACTGCATCAGGCATTGAGAATGGAGGGTAGAGGGAGTGTGTGTGTGCCCTGTCTGTCTGCCTCCCTGTCTGTCTGTTCTGAAGCTTAAAAATATAACAAAAAGTCCAACGATTAAATGTAGGAAATGAGAAGCCAGCGACAGGCCTGGGAGAGGACGTGAGGTTGACTGAGACACCCCAAAGCAGCCCGAGGAGAGCCAGGCTGTGGGAAAGGGAAGCAGCCTGACCTGCTCACCATGGATGTCTGTTTCACAAACACAAAACCCAAGCAGCCCAATCCAGGTAAGATGCACCCAGAAGCTACAGAACCATCGAGAGTGAAGGTGCCTCAGAGAGGAAGGCGCCCCGAGTAGCCCTGCAGGTGGGGGAGGGTACAGCCTGCAGGAGAGCAGCGGCTACAGGTGGGCGTCAGGCTGGGCTGAGCACAGGGACAAAGACAGCCGGGCTCCCGCAGCAGCTGCCCGCTGCTCTGTGCCTCCCCAGTGACTAATGGCAGGCCATCCATCCCGACTGACATTAATGCTTCCCGCCATCTATCTCCCACTCGTTAAATTACCATTTTAGAGCCAAAATCTCTCTCTCATAATTGATAAAAATCTCCTTTTGATGTTTGGCATTATTGGGGGGGAAATGTTTTTTTTTTACTCTTCATTATGTTTTTAATATAAATGTATTTTTTATTGAGATCTGCTGAGAAGGCAAGATGAAGATAAGTGGGAAGGGAATTATTTCTCTCCGTGGCCCCCCTCATCCTCCTGTACCCAAGTTCATGAACGTCAAACCTTCTGTTCCATTCCCAGAACTCTTGATGGCTTTTGGGGGACAGTCTGAGGAGACAAAGGAGCCAGACATCAGGCTAAGCAGAGACTGTGTTCAGGGCCAGGAGAAGCAGGTCTAAGAGCAGTAGAGGACAGGGGACTCCACAGCCACGGAGCATCCCAGGGCACAGTGAGCTGACCTCCAGGCCCTGCCAGCATGGGAACACCGGCAGAGGGCATGAGGTCACCAGGAGGTAGTGGAGCACTGGCACAGCTCCTATACAGAGACAGCGAGTGGAAATGACCTTGGAAAGAAGGCAGCAAAAGCCAGGCACGGTTTCTCAGCATTAGTCTACCCCAACGCACATTCAGCCCTGCGTCCACACCAGCCTTGGCTCTATAAGGACACTGGACAGGAAACGGTCTGGCTGCCAGTTTGTGAATGAGGAGAGGCCTAAATAAAGCACAGCCCCGGCTCCATGATCTGGATACCTGCGGCCCCTCCTTGGCCGTAGCCAGACCTCTGCCTCTACCCACTTATTCCTAGAACCAGCCCAACACAAATGGTGGCTACTGCCCAAGAGCCTTGGGGGACTGCAGCCATCAGCAATAACAAGTGAACTTCCAGCAGCTCCCCAGGTGTGACCAGTGGAGAGGAAGAACTTCCAGAACAGGAAAAAGAAGGAAGGGCAGTTGAGGGGGCAAAGCGGTCTTCTAGCAAAATACTGCATGGAACACAGTCATACCAGAAACTGGAAAACCCCCTGAAGGCTTGATTCTACCATGCAGAAGTCCCTCAGAACCCAAACTCACTCAGAAATACTAACGAAGCCCCCGGCCCCTCGCTCTACACCAGGTACCTCCTAAGTGCTTCTCCTGTGACAGTTCATTTCCTCCCCACCAGGAGCCCACAGGGCAGGATCCATCACCACCCTGTTCTACAGATGAGGAAATCCAAGGACAGGGAGGATGGTTCTCACAAAACAAATACACCATTAGGCACTTTGGCTCCCGCCCATCTCAAAAGCTCCGTCAGAAGGGTGAGTGTCATATGAAGACAGGACCAAAGGTACGGGAACTGTAGTCTCAGCTCAGGGCCACATGGGGGACTGTGAGGATTCATTTTAGGTGTCAGCCTGGCTGGGTCAGGGGTGCCCAGGTACTGGACCAAACACTGCAGCTGTGTCTGTGAGGATGTTTTGGATCAGATCTAGTCACAAGCACATTGTCCTCCACAATCTGAGTGGGCCTCACACCGTCAGGTGAAGGCCTAACAGTGACCTTCCCGGCGCACAAAGGGATTCCTCCAGCATGACACCTGCCCCTTGGACTTCAACTGTAGCATCAGCTCTCTCTCAGGCTGCAGCTGGCTAGATCCCCCTGCAGATCTCAGACTTGCTAACCTCATCATCACATGATCCACTTCCTTAAGACCCATGGCATTCTCTCTCATTCTCATATACGTATGTACACAAAGACACACACAGACATGCATACATACATGTACACTCACAGTGCAGGGGCTCAGCTCCCCAGGAGCACACAGACCAACAATGCCTGATCCCACCCTGGCAGGGCATCCACAGCCTGGAAGGAGGGATGCAGAAGGGGCACGTATGACAACTTCTCACCAAGTTCTCCTTGTGCCAGCTGGAGTTCTGCCTGCCCCTGATCCCAGGCAGCCATTCCCCAACCTCATCTTTCCCTCCTGCCTTTGATCTCGATGGCCCTCTTTCCTGCCGAGCTCTCTCTGCTACCACCACTGAGCCTCATAAATAGTTGATATTGCTGAGGGAGGAGATCCTTTGTCTCTCTTCTGAACTTTTGTTTCCAGCTGCAGCTCTCCATCTGTCCCCAGGGACCCGTACAAAAACTGGATGTGTGTTTCCCCCACCTGTACACAGCGGCTCCTCCGCACCTCCTCTTCTGCCACCCCACAGAAACTCCAGCCAGGTGCTCCACTTTGAACACCAAGTACCTGCGACATGCAGCGCTTGTCCCTGGGCACCAGGGGAAGCTACAAAAGAAGGTCAAGTCTAAATCCTTATCCTCCTGGAAAGGGAGTTCCTGGCTCGAAGGACTAGTAAACACACATTTTGGAATCTATAAGCCACAATGCCCTGGACACCAAGGCAAGCTTTACCCCTAAAAAAGCATTTCTGTGCTTTCACCCCAACAGCTGGTCTCATTTCGTTCAGTTTCTTGTAACATTTCAAAGGTAGAAAGACTCTTATCTCATATAACCAAATTCCAAGACAACAAACAAACCTACATCACGCTCTGAAATAATTATGCCAAAAGCCAACTTTGCTAAAATGTGTGGATACACTCTTAACCACAACACCAGTGTCAATGCAGTTGACTAGTTTATTGATCATCTCTTAAATTCTACTATAACTCTGTCCCTGGATTTCTACCCACCTCAACCCTCCCCACCTACATGTTCCCCACTTGGGAAAGATGACCTCATCTCCCACATTACTAAGAGGAGCGGGTTACTGTGGGAGTCCCTTCAACACCCACTCCACTCTCCCCTCCTTCCTATATCGCAGCCCCGTCTTCCTTCCTTTGCTAAGGTCCTTCTCCAAGTTCTGCTCTCCCTCAGGCTCACACACTGAAAAGCACATTCCAAGCCTTTCAGAATGTGACTTCAACCCATCAGCACAACCCCAGCTTCTAAATACTACCCTCTAGTCAACAAGATCTCACCCATCTCTGTACCTTGCCCGAGCCCATGCCATTGACCAGTGATTCCTTATTACAATCTGTACCTTCTCCAATCCCACCCAACTCTAAGAGTCTGAGACAGAAGCCACCTGATTCCAAAAATCTCCATCACCCCAAAAACACAAAACTCCTCTCTCCTACCTGTGAAGTTCTTACATGTCTAGGCATGACCAGTAAGTATTATTTCCTCCAAAACTAGCCTATGGGGACTTGGATGAAGTCATACCCATCCCTGACCACACTATGTGTCTAGTGCTTTTTTCACCAAACAGTCAGGAGCGAAAAGGAATGGAAGAAAGAAGAAAACGGTGTTGAACCACAGAACCACAGGCTGCCGGAGCCTGCAGGAGGCCTCCGAGGACTCTTAACCCTGATGAGGCAGGCGGAAGGACGAATTTGTGGTTCTGATAAAGAACAACCATCACAGGTCCCTCAGCATGAAGCCCAGAGCTCAAGAGGGCAGGAAGTTAGGGAACTTGAGGTAAAGCAAACTGCTTACCTCAGGGCCAAGAAGCAAAAGCAAGCCAGAAAAGGGTGGAGGTCCCACAGGCCCCTTTAAGAACACACCTCCAATGACCAAAAGGCTCCCATTAGGCCCTTCCCCTTAGAGGTGCCAGACACTTAGCACAGCAATACTCCACCTCACAGCTCAGGCGCCTGCGTGCACCCCACATCCTCCTCCATTCAGGTGAGAGAGATGTCATTTTAGACCCTTGGACCATGTCCAAGCGTAGAAAGAATCTGAGTGTCTTCCAATCCCGTTCAGGGAAGGGCCGGTCTCGCACACCCCTCACTGACTAGCAAGCTCAGGCGCCATCTGGTGGCCAAGGTCAGCACTGCACCAGGACCCATGGCCCCAAGGGCAGTCAGTGACCAGGAGCTGAAACCATCTTCAACTCAATCCCAACTCAGGATACTCGATGTAGCAGAAATGATCCCACCTTCTCAGGTATCAGAAGACTTGAAGGCTCATCCTGCTGTTTCCTGCTTCCTTCAGCCAAGTGGCTCCCAGGTCACCATCTGCTAAGCCGATCTCTATTAATGAATGATGTCCATTCGTCTTCTCCTCTACCCTGATGTCAGCCACTCACTTCCAGGGCTTTGAACTGATATGGAACCAAATATATGCATGGCTTCTGGGGACCAGAAGTGCTACTCCCTCCATCTCACACCTATCCCGGGCTGGGGACGCCTCTCTGGATTGGCTCTCCCAACTGGGTCAGGAACGAGGCTGAGGACACTTGTGACCCACCCACGCTCTGTGGGAAAAAAGTCCCCAACAGGCCACAAAGGGCTGTCATGAGCTCCTGTCCAGCAGGCCTCTCTGCAGCCTGAAGTTCAGAAGCACTCCTGAATTCTCTGAACCCGAGGTAACCTCAGGGTCTAGCCAAGGCCTGGAACCCAAAAAGACGGCCACGTGTGACAGACTCAACGTTTTTCAACCACGCACTCAGAACTCGGGCAAGAAACCAAGATTCCACGCAAGTGCCTACGGCCAACAGAGCACCCAAGAGCCACTTACACATCGTCCCGTCCGGGAATGGGAGCTGCCCCCCCCCAGGATGTCACAGTATGAGCTGCAGGAGGAGGGAAGTGGAAAGTGAGTGATTTCCTCCGCCTCACGCCCCCGCAGCCACCTCCGCTGCTCCCCACCTGGCCCGTTCCCGCCCTCCACCCACAGTCTCCAAAGTGTGTCCCGAGGGAACAAATGCCATCTTCCCCGGAGGGAGGAGGCGGGAAGGTGGGAGGAGGAAGAGGAGGAAAGTTCAGTTGCGTGCCAGCGGGGGCTGTGGGAGGGAACCAGAGGGTTCTGAGCTTCCTATGAGTGGCGACGCCCCCTCAGAACTGTGACCTTGACATTGGCCTCCCTTTCCAGGGGCTCCAGACGAACCGGGGCAAGAGCCACGCTGCTACCTCTCTCGGGACCGCGGGGCTCAGGCCAGCAAAGCAGCCCGGAGGACGAAGACGTAGGAGAGGACCTTCACCTCCACTCGCCTGAGACGGCTGGTGGGGCGTGGGGCGGACACCATGATGGCCGACTCCAGGACTTAATTTCCCACTCGTCCCTTACCTGGAAGGAGCTGCTGCCCTGCTCTCCCTCCACTCTCCTCCCCAGAGGCTGCCACGGGTTAATCTCCCGCTGCCTCCCCACTCACATCCACCCCCATGGAGCTGCCACATGCCAGCAATGATGCGCCTCACACTGTTATTACAACGACTTATTTAGTTTTAATTCAAGGGTGAATCTCGTGCTGCTGTAAGCCGGAGGCCAACAGTCTCTGTGAGAAGCACAGGGCCACTCAGCCTAGCATCATGCTAATCCTGTCCCCTCTGCCCAGGGTCCCTGCGTCCCAACCCTGCTCTCTCAGCCTGCAGTCTGCTCCGTACAGCATCAGTCTAAGTTGAACTGCCTTTGGTCTCCTCAGAGAAAGAGCTATTCAGTGCAAGGCAGCCACAGACATTTCTGTGCTCCCCTCTAGCATGATAAGGGCTCCACAGAGTCGGGTAGCGAGGTCTCCTGCAAATCCGGGTGCCTGAGACCCAGATGCTGGCCATCTGGTACCAGGGACCCAGAGCCAGGGCCAGGGTCAGTACAAATGGAACATGATCCTCTGCCCCTGCTCTTGGTCCTGCCCTGAGTTGCCTGAGGAAGCTCTCACTCGTGTATCCACTGGCTCTTTAAACAAGCACTGGTACCTACTGTACACCTCAGCGTGCCAGTGTGAGACACAAGATAAAGGACTGTCATGGCCTTCACCTTCAAAGACTCTTCGGCCTGCAGTAGAAGATTCAAGTAACCAGGCCCAAGCTAGCCCAAGTCGGGATCGGAGGTAAAGTTCTGCGGAGACTAAAGTGACGGGTACAGGGAGTGCTGGAGAAGATAAGCACAGAAAAGCCAGAGTCTGCTTTGGAAGCCAGCACCTAGCACCCTGAGTGGAATCTGCTAGACAGATGGATAAATGGACATGGGCTAAGAGCATGACCACAGCAGAGGGGAAGAACCACACTGTTCTGCTGTGTGTTGCTTTTTTTAAAAAGGTTTTTGAGACAGGTTCTTCCTTTGTAGTTCAGGCTAGTCCTGAACTCAGCCTTGAACTCAGCAGTCTTCCTGCATTTGCTCCCTAAATTCATGAGCCACCACACCCAGCATTGTGGTATGTGGTTACCGGGGATCGAACCCAGGACCTTGCACTTACAAGGCAGGCACCGGAACCACTGAGCTAAATCCCTGGCCCTGTGTGTTGAGTTTTTGCTCTACATAAAGTGCTACACTAAGCAACCTATGAGGTGGACACTACAGTTATCTTCAGTTTCCAGAAAAGAAGAATGGGATGCCAACAGGATATCATTTTGCTAGGACCGAGGCTAGGCTAAGAGCCCAAACTCTGGGCCAGGCGTTGGCAACTGGGAGAAATCAAAAGTTACACACTAATCCCAGAAGGGCTTCTTCCACCAAAGTCCAAACAGCCCAGAGGATTCTCAAAGAGGAGAATTTCAGACACAGTGACAGGTTACAAGGAGAGGAAGGGTTTTAGTAGAGATCTCTGAGGGACCCTCAAATTATAGCACTTAATTCCTATATCAGAAACTGACCCACTGCCAAATCCCTCCCTGTGCCCAGGAGCACAGGACCAGAACAAGCCAGTCAGGGTCCCTGAAGTTGTGCCCACTGTGGCACAACAGGACATCCTGCAAGTCACTGGAGGAGCAGGACAGAGTGAACCTAGGGTATCGTCAGGAGGTAGCACTGGGAAGCACTTCTTAAGTTAAAGACAGCTGCCAACAGAACGGGCTACCCTGGCTGACAAATAGAGAGATGAGGCTACTTTGGCTGGGAGTGACTGAGCAGAGGCTGATGGATGCCCACAGAGATGCTCCAGAAAGGGCAAAGCACTGCGGCCTTGAGCAGCCGATCCATGCCAGCCCAGAGCATGCACTAGAACCACTTACTAACAGTGCCCTGGGCCTCTGCCCTTCAACTGCTAATAAATGGGGCTAATCACAGTACCCACCTCCCCCATGTACCACAAGGATAGATAGGATCATGTGTGGAACCTGGCACAGGGCTCAGGATGCAATAAGCCCTCAGCAATCGATAAGAAATTATTAGGCTGAACAATATGAATGGCATGAGGATGCCAACTACACAGTTAAAAACAGACATTGCACATTTAACACTTTGACCAAGCACCACTGAAGTTCCCTCTGACTTCTCTGATTCCAGCATGCAGCTGCTGTGACATCTGGCACTGAGCCTGGGCAGCAAGAACTCTGCCAGGGCCTTTGCAAAAGTATTCTTCCCAGCTCATCCCACCAGCAGGGCCAGGTACCTCTTTGCCCAGGTCTTCACGAATGACTTGGCGGACCTCCTGCATGCTGCTCTGAGGGGCCTGGCTGTGCAGCACCTTGAGCGTGCTGGTGTACTCCTCCGGTAGCAGGTAGTCCAGAGCCCCCAGGTGCTGGCCCACCTTGATGAAGGTCCCCCGGTTGGCACAACAGAGCTCACGGAGACGCCTGGCAGAGCGGAGATGTACCTACAGGGAGAGAGGCAAGGGCCAGAGAAACGTGAGTGCAGACTGTTCCCTGGACACTACAGCTCTTCCCTGCCCTCTGCCTGAAGACTTCACTTAGTCCCCAGTGCCCAGGATGTACACACACACACACACACACACACACACACATGTCCTCCTACTTCCTGCACCCACCCAAAACAGTCTATTTCAATCTCGCACTAAGGCCAGTCTCTGTGGCCTGTTATTTCCATTTTCCTTCTCTCCACCAAAAACATTCCTGGTTCAGTTCCACTCCCTAGAAATGGGTGTTCAAATCTCCTAGCCACATGCAGTCCACTAAGGACTCATTCATCGAGTCACGTGCTTGCCACACACCCCTCAGACGTGCTGATACACTTCATGTTGGAACTCTACAACTGACAAAACACGGTCATATACATTATGTCTCTTATCTTCGAGGCAGCTCAGGGAGGTGGGCGTTGGCACCTTGACAGATGAGAAATTCAGCAGTTTTGTTCATAAAATAACTAATAAATATCAGAGGAAAGGCTAGAAAGCACTTTGAGCCTACAGCTATTTTCATATGGCAGTCTTTTAGCACATGATTCCTACTTACCTAATACTCCTTATTCCTACTGCGGAGTATCAGCCACATGCAGCAGCCAACCAGACAGGCTGTCTAACACAGGAGGCCTCAACTTACATCCTGCTGCTTCCCCTTCTTTCTACAGCTGGGAGCCAACCCCACCTGCCTCAGCCCGCGCATGCCCAGTCATACCCAACCCCAGCCAAGAGTCTTGGAACCTCAAGGGTCCTGCATTCCAGGAGTTATACCCTCTCAGGCACACACAGAAGGCCAGGGATTCCAGGGCCGTGTGGGGACCATTATGGTTTGGATCTAAAATGTCCCCAAGAAGTTTCCTGTGTTCAGATGTGGGGCTTTCATAGGGAGATTAGACCGCGAGGGTGCCAGATGGGTTCATATTTGAATGGAGGCAGGGTCGGCTGGAGGACGTGCCTTTGAAGGATATATCCTCTCGGGCTCCTCTTGCTTCCTGGCTGCCAGGACATCAGCAGCTCTCCTCTACCATGTCTTCCCACCATGATGCTTATGAGGAGCCAACCACGGGCTGAGACCTCTCCAACTGTGAGCTACAATAAACCTTTCCGCCTCTAAGTTAGGTATGTCAGGTATTTGGTCACAGTGATAAAAAGCTGACCGATAAAACCCAGTACCTGCTTCCCCCAACAAAGTGAAGAAAGAGTGAATATCAAGCATAGACTTAGACTCTCAACTGCTACAAAAGTTGTCATTGTATTAGTAATTAGCACATAATAAAACCACGTGAGGTGTTAAATAACAACTGAAGAGCTGGGGATTTAGCTCAGTGGTTCTGGCGCCTGTCCTGAAAGTGCAAGGGCCAGATTCAATCCCTTGATAACCACACACAATACTGGGCATAGAGACTCATGCCCAGCAGCAATCAATACCATACACCACAGTGCTGGGCATGGTGGCTCAGGCCTGTAATCCCAGCACTCGGGAGGCAGAGGCAGGAGGATTGCTGTGATGTGAGTTGGAGGCTGAGCTCAGGGCCAGCCTGAACTACAAAGCGAGATCCTGTCTCAAAAAAAATAAATAAATAAATAACAACTGAAAACAAAGGTGCAGGAAATATCAAAGGTCCTATATAATCAGTTGCCAAGTGAACGACACCAGACTGCTGCTTTAGCTACATTCAGCTGTTCTGAGGAAATAGGAAAGGCGGGAAACATGGTCAAACATGCAGGTGGGGATCTCCATGTGGTCAGTACCAATGTTCAGGCTTTACGGATAACAACCCTGGGCATAAGCCCGAACAGGTGTTAAATATGCTGATTGTCAAACGAGGAATAGCTTGCTCTTCCTGCCCTACAGTAAACATTCAAATACAGCTGCTGATAGTGGTTGTTTTAAAATCTGCCTGTTATGGGGCCAGGGATATAGCTCAGTGGTTCCAACGCCTGTCTTGCAACCGCAAGAGCCCAGGGTTCGATCCCCGGTAACCACACAACAATACTGGGCGTGGAGAGTCACCCCAGCAGCAATCAGTACCACATACCACAGTGCCGGGCGTGGTGGCTCACGCCTGTAATCCCAGCACTCAGGAGGCAGAGGCAGGAGGATTGCTGTGATGTGAGTTGGAGGCTGAACTCAGGGCCAGCCTGAACCACAAAGCGAGACCCTATCTCAAAAAACCTTAAAATAAATAAATAAATAAAATAAAATAAAATCTGCCTGTTATCTCTGCAATACAAACATTATCATGCATCTTTAAAGATGAAGGAAAAAAACTTCACTCCCAAAGTTCCAGTCAGTAAGTGGTGAGAATACGATGTGTCCAAACTTTGATCTATCAGTACCCAGCCCTGTATGCTATGTACCTTGTGCCAGGGACTATGCATTAATACAATTTTTTTATGTACCAACCACTTGGGACCTGAAGGGAAAACAACCATGGTCCTCACATGCAAAGAGCTTGTAATATAGACACAGCATTAGCCACATAGCCATGAAACCAAAATCATCAGTAGCAGGCAGTTAAAGAACTCCAACATGTGATATGTACTGGCTATGACCTGCTAAGCACCAGAGGGGTCATAGCAATGAAAATACAATGCAACTTTTATTTAGCCTTGAATAAAACAAGGGTGGATCAGGGCCGGGGATATAGCTCAGTGGTTCCGGTGCCTGTCTTGCAAGTGCAAGGGCCCGGGTTCGATCCCAGGTAACCACATAACAATATTGGGCTCACCCCAGCAGCAATTAATACCACATACCACAGTGCTGGGCATGGTGGCTCACTCCTGTAATCCCAGCACTCGGGAGGCAGAGACAGGAGGATTGCTGTGATGTGAGTTGGAGACTGAGCTGAGGGCCAGCCTAAACTACAAAGCAAGACCCTGTCTCAAAAAAAAAAAAAAACAAACAAAACAAGGGTGGATCATACACATAATGGTTAGTGAGTTTGGAACGAGGAAGACCTGGATTCAAATCCCATTTTGTTACTTAATTTTCATGTATCCTTGGACAAATTAATAAACTGTAGGATCTCAATTTTCTCAGCAGTGAAAGAGGAATAAAATTTAGACCTATTACTGTCATGACTAAATGAAGCAATGTATAAAGAACCAGGGTTCCACATACATCAGTGTTCAGCCAATGAATGAGTAGAAAGAGATAAGGAAAAATAATCAACCTTGCTAGAAAAATAAACCAAAAAAAAATCACTCCAGGCTCATCCATTTTGTGTTTGTGGTTTAGTCTAGCAATTCTGGACCACAGCCTAACAGACAGAAACAAATGCTAATTTCATGGACTATCATCTAACGTGCAAACACCCAACACATAAGAAATGCAAATTATGGGGCCGGGGATTTAGCATCAACCTGACTGAGCGTCCCAGCACCTCCGTGCAGTCCATCCCTGTCAACATATCCCAGGAACAGCTGGCATGGTCTCCTTGCCCAAGCACCAATTTCCTCTATGTTCCCAGCTCTATAACGTGCCTTTTGATTATCTCATTACCAATAACCTTGCTGTAATGAGTTTTAATTTGCCTTGTATTCAATAAAAAGCATTGTCATTAGCCAGGGTGGTTTGTGGCTTAAGAGGAGAACAATGAAGAACTAATAAGATCAATGTGGTGCTGATTAGTTATTGATTTGTTTGGATAGAATAAAGGCCCAAGAACAATTCTTTGCTCATGTCTGACTCCCTGTGAGCAGGGGCCCAGCCCCCAAACTTGGCAGAAAGGTACTGATGTCACACTGATCCCACGGGGCTCTCGGAACTAGGAAATGTTTCCACTGGGGCTTAGGGATGTGTGAGAAAGAGAAAATACACACACACACACACACACACACACACACACACATTCATAATCCTCAGAAAAAACACAGGAAGGAAAAAGGAAACAGAAAGAAGGTAACAGACCCCAAACAGACCTTTGAATAATTCTAGCCTAACACTCAGAGCTCAAAGGACTGCAGTATTAATAGCAGTATCTTGGACTGTGAAATGATAGCTATTTTTTCCTTCTTCATAGGTTTTTATACATCTTCCAAATCTCTTCTAATATGTATTATGTTAACAATGGAGAAGAATTTTTTTATGATTATCCCTTCTTTAGCATCTTCAGGAAATGGAATCATAGGGGAATCTAGCTTCCTCAACTTAATGTTATTTCTTGGCCCTTTACTATTAAATATAATGAAAAGTACTTCCCAATTTTGTAACTCATTATTCATCAAACTTCAATTTATTCATTCATTTATTTACTTCAGTATGGACTCAGACATCTCTTTTTTTCAGTGAACAGTGACTCATTACTATCATTACTTATTCATTGGTTTTAATCACTTCACTGAAATGAATTAACATATATACAATAAACTAAACATAATTAAAATGTACTGTCTGATATTTTGACACATGCACATCTTCAGAACCATCACCATAACCACATTAAACATATCTATCTCTCCTCTAAAATTTCCCCACGTCCCTTTGTAATTCCAGCCCCATCTTTCCACATACCTTTCATCTCCTGACAACCAAGGACTGCTTTTACTCCAATAGACAGAATTTAGTTTTATATAAATGGAATCATCAAACCCACATTCTAGCTCTGTCTGTCCCTTTTCACTCAGTGTAACTATGCTGAGATTTATTAATGTTGTTGCATGTAACAACAAGTAATTATTTAGTCTTGCTGAGCAGTGTTCCACTGTGTGAAATCCCACAATGTATTGATTCATCTGTTGGTGGACACTGGGTTGTCTCCAGTTTTAAAGTATAAATAAATATTTTCATTCCTCATAAATACAAATATAATGTTAAATTATATGATAGCTATATGTTTAACTTTTTAAGAATTTGCCATAAAGCCAATAGGATTGTACCATTTTACATTCCAAAGTGGTAGACAGTTCCTCCTCACCCTCCCAATATTCAGTATGGTGAGTCTTTTTTTATTTTATTGGTACATTTTATACCAATTATGATCACATTCAACACTGAGATTTCATACCTGTACATGACACATCTTGATTCTCAT